>JAUMHB010017775.1:0-21936 GCA_032359685.1 Pittosporum tobira
TGTGTGTGTGTGTGTTTTAGTTTTCTTTTGTGTTTTCTAACACCTTTTCAATTTTATTTTTATTAGTCCCTCACCATTAATTGCCGTTTTTAAATAGATCTAATATTAGTAGATATAATATGTTGCGTCTGTGTATATCATAATATAAAAACAAAAAAAAAAATGACGTCGTTTTACTTATAAAAAATAACAAACAAACAAAGTGACATCCCTCATAAAATAATTTCATAAATGGAATCTATAACAAAATATTTAAATTTTACGTTAGTAATTGAAAATACATCATTTTTTATAATTTAATTGGACGCACGAGGGCAGACAAACTAACGAAAAAAAGTCAGTGTTCACTTCTACTCTTATTGAATAAATATTAAATACAACCGCTATATTACGTCATTGTATCACATTATTTACATAAATTAGAAAAGAGAAATAAGTGAGCCATATATAATTAATTTTTCTTTTATTTATTTTTATGATTGGTCAAACAAAATCTCCCAAATTTTACATATATTTGTTCTTATTTATTAAATTATGAAAATGATATGATATCACAACGTTAATACGGTGATATGGTACTACCGTCTCCCAAATTTTACATATATTTGTCCCTACTTTCTCGTTCGTTTCGCCGTACGCGTGGATTACTTTGATTGGGTACCAGTTGACCCTCCAGATCAGGAGCTGAACCCTCAGACCCTGAAAGAGACAAAACTGAAGTTCAGCCCTTTCAGAAGTGGGGATTGGTTTTGATGGGCCGACTCGTCACAGGTGGAAGGACACGTTGCTGAGAAGAGTTTCACCGGCTGACTGGTCTATCCGACCGGTCAAAATAAAAAGGCCGGCAAGCTTTTAGAAGTCGGTGGAATAAAGGGTGTAAGTGGAGGCTTTGTCGGTTGTAACGTCGCTTTACATTAACCGACCGGAACCTGAAAAAACAGTTACGAGGTGGCGAGTTGTTTGTTGACAACACACTAATATTTCAACACAAAGCGCTTAACTGATCATATCTCATAATTTCTTCTTTAAAATAGTATTTATTTATTTATTTATTTATTATTTATTTAATTTTTATTTTTGTCATTTGTGAGTTATTCGGTCTTGCCTTGAATTATCATGGCTCGATCAAGGCCCTTGATTGACGTCATTTCTTTTGTAACATTTTCAGACGCATGATGTTTTAAGAACTAAAGACATTCTTTCCACCACTAAGAATTAAGTCTAAGCAAGATCATGCTGTACCTTCCACAGTTAAAAAAAATTCATCAAAATACTCCTACTTTACAATAGCATATGTTATTAAATATTAAATGAATAATAGTTATATATATATATATCTATATACACACACACGCACATACACGGTAATGAAATAAACCTAGTAATATATTTATGATAGACATATCTTAATTTATACATGACGTGAAATTAATTAGGTAAATCTTGAATTACAACCCCTAATATTACTTTTTAATACATTAAATTAGGTTCGTTCAATATAGAAAATGAGTTTGCGAACGCAAAGCAAATCGAGAATTATGACCTAGAATATTTGATAGCTTATGGTATGATCTATGGGATTGGTACATATACATTTTGTTGTGACCACTCTGATCTTTGATCAAATCTAAATCTTGTTTTTAGTTGGGTATACGTCGGCGGGAGTAAGTTCAACTGAAATACCGGCAACACGAGGGGTTTATTCTCTCGTTCCTCTATCCGATGTTTAAATTAGTTGAGATTAAGGTGGTAATCTGAATGTTAAGTAGGAGAGGGTGGAACATATATGTGTATTTTGATAGAGGTTTTGCTCCAGTGGATTTGCTGGTGAGTTTGTTTTCTTGCAGAGTATTGGCTCTCTGTTCCCCCCCTCCTCATCTATGCAGGTGAGGCGGTATTTGTAGACTTTTTGCCTTGACCCGCGACCCGATAAAGTAGGCATGGTGCGCCTGTTGTGAGTTGACAACAGATATGGCGTGCCTCATTTGAGTTGGCAGGACTGTAGGTTTAGGCGTCTGATTGGACACCACCTGGGAACTTGTTTTATGGCCTTCGGGCCATTGGATCCGGACCAGGCGCGGCCAGGCCCGGTCGATGGGGCGGAGTGGACCCGCTATCTAGGAAGGCTTGGGCCGAAAATGCATAGTTTGGGAGTTCCTGACAGTGATGGTCCAGGCGAATTGATGCGGATGCAAAACTCCTCGGAGCCCAATTGGCTGAACTTGTGTTTTCTGGATGCCAAATGTTGGGGTCGATCCTTCTTTGGACGAAGCGGGTCGCTGAGCCTTGAGGATGGTTGATCAAATAAGTTGTTACGCGAGCGTTGAACTGCCACGTGAGATGTCACGTTAATCTAATTAGAGTTAAAATAAAAATTTTAAACCTAATTTAAGACCATCTCTACCATATTTAAAAATTTAAAAATGGAGTTGTAGTCTGGTATACTCCTCTCCACCTGGGAGACGTTTTCTCACTCCGCCCGTCTGCATTTCTGCTGCTCTGC
Organism: Pittosporum tobira; assembly: GCA_032359685.1. Taxonomy (NCBI): domain Eukaryota; kingdom Viridiplantae; phylum Streptophyta; class Magnoliopsida; order Apiales; family Pittosporaceae; genus Pittosporum; species Pittosporum tobira. The sequence continues at coordinate 2,504 of JAUMHB010017775.1, forward strand.
TTTTTTTTGTTTTTGGGTTACACGCAAATCTTTTGTCTTCTTGCATTTTCAATTCTTGGTCCTTTAAAAAAAGATATTACTCCTCATTAATTATTCCATGTTCATATAGCTACTTTACACATGTCATAAGTCAAGGTCAAGAAGTGCACTTTTCCGTTGGGCTATGATTGTTTTTATTAACTGAATGGAGGAAAGTCAGAGGTTATAAATTACTTGCACGAAGTTTCATATCAGTCTTCTTATGGTGGTCGGTTTTTGCGTGTGCCAGAGAGACAAAGAGTTGCATTGTAAATTCTCTTGGGAATATTTAAAGAATAAATTAATTAAGTTGGTCTATATATATATATATATATATATATATTATTAAAAGAATAAATAAATATATGGTCACAATCAGGTACAAACTAATTAGAGAAAATTATCACGTCGGCGTCGAGTGAATGGGTTGATGATGATGATGATGATGATATATATACACACACACACGCACACTCTTTAGTAAATTAATTACGAGAATGAATTTTGAGTTAGCTATGCAACGTTGAGTCATCGAATCTGACTTATATCCTATTTAATTGCTTCAATTTTGTTTTCTTCTTTTATCCTATGTATGTACTTGTATTACATCAATCCCTCCTTTGTGTTTCTTTTTTGTTTTTTTCTTCGAAATTGACCTCATTTTTAAAAACAATTTTTTTTTACCTTCGTTGCCAATTTTAATTCAATTGTCTCGTGGAGGCATGCCATGATTTATGACCATAAATAAGTTACTTATCGTTTAAAAACATTTTTTGGAACCTAATAATTATTTTACACTTTTTTTTTTTTTTATTATAGAATTTGTTACTCTAAAATACAATACGCCACTTATGAAAATAATGTCATTTAAACATAATTAATAATATCTCTAAGTTTATTAGTATATGTTTTCTTTAATACTACGTATATAGTTATTTTTTTTTTTTGTTATTCAAATTCAAAAACACGCACGCATATTTTTGGAACCCAATCTTGACCTAGAACTAGGGGCTTTAGGTCAAATCATACATACATAAATTTATCTTCTTTTGGTGTTAGCTTTGGTTTCTGTTGTTGTCTTTCCTAACTTTATGACTCGTAATTGTCGTCTTCTTAACGAACATACTCCATGCATGCTAGTATTTGTTTGGGTATGTAATAATCTGTTCTTGTAATTCTTTGATTAAACTCAAAATTTGGGCTTTTACGATTTAAGAAAGGGTAACGGTTTCCACCAAAGCAAGTCGGACAAAGAAAAAAAAAATACAAGCCTCAAGCCCGTAGTTTCTATTCCCCTTAAAAGTATAATAAATGTTATATAGAACCATGCATAAAGATGAAATGGTCTATGAATGTGTACGTAGTCATAAAATAAAGCTTACTTACTTACTTACTTAATTAGCATTCTTTTTCTTCTTTATTAATTTCCTGGTAGTAAACATGGTGATACATATGGACTGATTATGAAAATGTTTATTTTATTATTTTTCTGTTATGCTAGCTGAGATATATAGACTTTTGCAAAATTTTACCAGGTGATGGGATTTCTGAGATGGATAACGAAAGCGCTGAATGTGGAAACCACCTCAATTGTAAGACGTGATCATAGGAGTACTAGCGTTGCTGATGAACACGCTGATGAAATTTACAGTTCTTGGTTGGTGAGTTTCTCTAAACCTACTCACCTTTTATTAACTTAATTATAATGTTAAAAATAAAAACAAAATACCCTTTTTTGAGTATGTGGTAATTAATTAATCTTTATGTACGTACGTGTTATTCTACAAATTACACAATTTGATCGAATCTTTAAATTAATCTTCTTACGTTATAGCTAACTAGCACCAGTAATTAATCATTAGTTAATTTCTATCTTGTACTAGCTAGTTCTAATAGATTATATATTTCTTGATTTTTTTTCCTTATATTTTTAATGACAAATGTATATTTCCTCTATAATTTGACAGAGTGAACACCCTTCTGCACTTGCGTCATTCAAAGAAATGATGAAAATGGCGTGGGGGAAGCGCATCGTTGTGTTTTTGGATTACGATGGGACTCTCTCCCCTATTGTCAGTGACCCTGATCGAGCTTTCATGTCAGATCAGGTAATTATTTATTCTTACTCATCATGCAAGCTATATACAGTATATTAGAATTAGGGCTACTGTACTACTATAATAGTACTACCTTAAAAATATTTTTTTTTGGAAAAAAAAAAAAAAAAAAACGTTGATAGTATCTATTATGCAGATGCGTAGAGCAGTTCATGAAGTTTCTAGGCACTTCCCAACAGCAATTATAAGTGGCAGGAGTCGGAAGAAGGTAACATATATGTTGTCATTATTTACTTAAGCGTAACCTTGTTTCTTGATTATTATGATCTCTACAAGTCATTATCGTGTAATCAATTATTTAATTGTCTGTGTATGCAAATGAATTAGGTACATGAATTTGTAAAGTTGAATGAGGTGTATTATGCTGGGAGCCATGGGATGGACATCATGGGACCGCCGCCACAGCAAGGGAACAACTCCCTGAACAGCAAGTACCAGGCTAGAGCCACCAATGAAAAGGTCAGTAATTATGAATTAAGCAGCTACAATAATTTACTTTTTATTAAGGACGAAATTCCAAATGTTCACTGATAAAAGCTGGAATTTTGCAACCCAGAGAATAATTCATGTAATGTTAAATTTAAAAATGTTAAAAGTTAATTTTTTTTAAGTCAATAATTAATGTTCTTAGATTTGGAAACAAAAGAAATATACAATGCAATTCAATGGTTATTTTAGGGTGAGGAGTTTATCATCTTCCAACCTGCTCAGGAGTTCCGCCCAGAAATCGTAAAGGTATATACATAACCTAACTGCTTTCTCAATTTGTATATCTAATTTGACTTTTTGGACTATGTAGACGACACCATCTGCTTCGTTTTTTTCTTATTTCCTAAATACAGTTAGAAGTTTTTATTTTTTATTTTTTTCCCCAAGAAAATCTCGTACATGTTACTAATCATGACGATGTACGGATTGAATTCGTTTGTTTTATATATGTACAGATGATACAGGAGCTAAAGGAGAAAACTCGAAAGATTGGAGGTGCTATGATTGAGGATAATAGCTTCTGCATCTCTGTTCATTACCGCCATGTCCAACAACAGGTAAGAACATATATAAAAAGATACCACCTTCCTTAATTGAATTCCCAAGATCATATCTATAATTTTTCTTGTACGTATATACCAACAAAATTTATATAAATAAATAAGCAGGAACATGAGATTTTGGAAGAGCAAGTGGGGGGTGTGCTAAGCAATTATCCAGGGTTTCATCTTACCAGGGGTAAAAAGGTGCTGGAAATAAGGCCATCAATAAAGTGGAACAAAGGTGACGCCCTAGAATATTTGATGGACACTCTAGGCTTTGATATACTCTCCGGGGACGTTCTCCCGATCTATATCGGAGATGATACAACTGATGAAGATGCTTTTAAGGTACACACACACATATATATATATACTCATCTTTTTTAAGGTTGAAAATATAATAGTCGATCTCTAATTTTAGAATAAAATGAATAATAATAATAATTAAATTAATTACTTAACAAAATGACGTAATGCAGGTTCTTGGAAAAAGAGGGGTAGGATATCCGATCATCGTGTCTTCGAAGCCAAGGGAGACAGCAGCTAGTTACTCGTTATATGATACATCAGAAGTGTTATCATTCTTGATCCGTTTGGCTAGATGGAGCTCTGCCAATTATCCCCATTACTAACTCCCTCTCTGGATGCTGTTGGAATTTGATGGATCTCTCTCTATACATATATATATATATATATATAGATATATAGGTTGAATTAGATTGTTTGTTTTCTTACATTCCGATCCGTGCTACTTAATTAAGGTATATGCGGTGACAGTGCTATATATAATTTTAAAATTATATAACGGAAACAAAACGTATTTATTGAAGTGTAAATAATAAATTACAAAGGAGGTATATAGCGCATAAAAAGAACCTTAATCCTAAATCCTAATGGACTGATAAACAGGCACATGGGTTTTTATTATATTAACATCACCCCTCAAACTCAATATGGTTGAGTCGACAACAGTTTGACGTTGGAAATTAGATCACGAAAACGAGCTGGCAGATGAGCTTTAGTGAAAATGTCAGCTGTTTGTGCAAGTGTGGAGACAAATTGAAGATAAACTGTTCCACGAGAAATGTGCCGACGAATAAAATGATAATCAGTCTCAATATGCTTAGTTGGCTCATGAAAAACATCATTGTGAGCAATTTTCATAATACTCTAATTGTCGGTGTAAATGACAGTTGCTGAAAAAAGTGATACATCCATATCAGTTAATAACCAACGAAATCAAATGAGTTCCTAAGTGGCATTACCAAGAACTCGATATTCAGACTCAGTAGTGGATTTAGACGTAATTGTCTATTTCTTACTTCACCAAGAAATAAGAGAATCTCCAAGAAAGAAACAGAAACCAATAGTAGAACATCGATCATGAAAATTATAATTATAATCTGCATCTGAATCTGAATAGGCACTCAACTCAAGAGAATAGTTGACTGAGAAATGTAAGTCATGATATATAGTTCATTTCACATAGCGAAGTATCCGAAGAACAGCAGCATAATGTGTAGTCCTGGGAGCAGACATGTATTAACTAAACATGTGAACATCATAAGCAATATTCGGTTGAGTAACAGTGAGGTAAATCAAACTTCTCACTAACTGACGATACAAAGTAGCTTCGCTGAGTGAAATACCATCTTTCGGAGTAAGTTTGACATTGGTTTCTAAATGAGTAGAAACAATGTTGTTATCAATAATACCTGCACAAGAAAGAAGATCAGAAACATATTTTGTTTGTGAAATATTATAACCAGATGAGTTGGATGACACTTTAAGACCCAAAAAATAGCTTAACGGACCCAGATCTTTCATCTCAAAATATTTATTGAGAAACATCTTGAGATCTAGTATCCCGGCAATGTCATTTCCAGTAATAATCATGTCATCAACATACAGTAGCAACAAAACAATCCATTTATTTGTACGACGAATGAAGAGAGCATGGTCATAAGGACTATATGAGAAATCTAGCTGACTTAAGATAGCACTGAACTTTACAAACCAAGCTCGTGGAGCTTGTTTAAGTCCATAAATAACTTTGTTGAGCCGACACACCTGATGTGGAGATTGAGAGTATCCTAGCGGAGGTTTCATGTAGATTTTCTCCTGTAAATCACCATTAAGAAAAATATTTTTAACAGTCATTTGCCATATATCCCAACGACAAATTGCGACAACAACAAGTAAACTACGAACAAATGTAAGTCGAGCAACAGGAGCAAATATCTCCTCATAATCAATACCATATTCCTAAGTAAAACATCTGGCCACAAGACGTGCTTTATATCTTTCCACTGTACCATCCAATCTGGTCTTGATTTTATAGACCCATCGACAACTAATAGGTATCTTCCCTGCAGGTAAATCAACCATGTCCCAAGTACGTATTTTATCTAATGTCTGTAATTCATCAGTCATTGTTTGTTGCCATAAAAGATTAATACTAGTTTTTTGATATGTTTGAGATTCATGTAAATGTTGGATGACACAAGAAACATGATAGTCATTAAGATGAAAAGGAGGTTGTCTTACCCGAGTTAAACGACGAATGGACTCAATGGTTGGTGGTGATGCAGAATCATCATAGGAGACAGTGTCATGGGATTGATGTGCAGGAGTAGATGCCAAAGGTGGTGTGATATCACTTGTCACGAAATTATTAGAACTGGAACCTGCAGAATTAGAGTCAGATGATATTTTGTGGAATGGATCGGTGAAATGAGGTATGAAGGTGAAAGTGTCGATTTCAAATTTGGACATAGAATAGAACATTTTATGTTCCCAGAATGTGACATGTCGAGAGATGCAAAGTCTTTTAGAAATAGGATTTCAACATCTGTATCCCTTATGTTCGATACCATACCCAAGAAAGCAACATAATTGAGAAAGATGTTCTAATTTTGTTCGTTCATGAGGCTGAAGAAGAACAAAACAAGCACATTCAAAAACTTTAAAATCTTGATATGAAGGAGAAGAACCATACAATCGTTCATATGGAGATTGATTGTCAAGAAAAGGAGAAGGGACCCTATTGAAGGTATATATGGCTGTGGAAGCTGCTTCGCCCCAGAAACATTCAAGAAGGAACCCAGCAATAAGGAGGGCACGCACAGTTTCTAAGATATGTCTGTTTTTGCGTTCAGCACGACCATTTTATTCAAATGTACCAGGACAAGAGCAACAAATAATGGTGCCATTAGATGAAAATAATTAGAATAATTCAGTTTCTTTATATTATATGGCATTATCAGTGCGAAAAACTTTAATATTATGAGAAAATTGAGTTTGCATCATAATGACAAAGTTTTTGTAAATATTAACCAGTTTATAACGTTTTTTCATAAGGTATATCCATATAAAATGAGAGAAATCATCAACAATATCACATAATATCTTGACCCTCCTATACTAACATTGGGAGAAGGTCCCCATATATCAGAATGAACTAAATCAAAAGGATAAATGGATTTTGATTCGCTAATAGAAAAAGGTAAAGTAGTGTGTTTCACAAGTTTACAAGATAAGAAATCGAAATTGTCATTCTTGACGGAACCTAATAAACCACTAGAAATTAAAGGACGCAACCTAATGTAAGAAACATGACCAAGTCGAGAATGTCAAAAACTAGAATTTGAACTAGAGGAAGTAGAAATAGCAATGAATTGCGGAAATCTTTGAGGAATGTGGAGATTTGTGAGCTCAAACAACCTTCCACACCTACGGCTTGTTCCAAGCACTTGTCCCGTCTGAGGATCTTGTACACGACAACGAGAGGAAGAAAATAAAACATCAAATCCAATTTCACATAATTGGCCAATAGAGATAAGATTTAAAGTGAGTTTTGGTATGAAATATGTATCAGGAATAGATAAGGTCTGAGAAAAAATATTTCCACTATTGTGGACATGCATGAGAGAGTCATCGGCTGTATGAATGTTAGTAGGAGAAATATCGTGGGTAATATGAGATAACAAAGTAAAATCATTTGTCATATGGTTGCAACATGCAGACTCAAAATACAAAGTTTTACCTGAGTTGGCAGAGGAATAAGCAATAACATGAGGATTACCGACATAAGATATAACATGTTTGATAATACCTTCAAGGTCACTCATTGGTATAAAATTTGTAGAGCCATCGGATCCTTGTGCAGTAGCAACAATACAACGATAATTATTTTCCCCCTGTCTATTGTTATTCCAACTGTTTTGTGATCGTTGGCGACACTCTTTGTAAACATAACCACGTTTCTGGCAATAACTGCAAGTGGTATTTCATTGAAAATTATTTGTAAATTGTCCCCGGTTTGGGAATGAATGAGGAATCTCTGATGACTGACACGAAGATGCCTGTGAACGAGTGGCCAAGACAGACTATGTTGAAGTCACGACAGGAGTGAAGCTGGGTTTGAGAACACGAAGACGGATTTTTTCAGAGATAAACTCAGAAACTGCACCAGCAACAGATGGTAATGGAATGCGATGCAAGAGAGAAACTCGAATTGGTTCAAATTTCTGATCAGGAGTAATAAGAAACTGTATAAGACGTTGTTTGTCGTTGTATGCAATATAATGCGCAGCATCTTTGGAACATTCCCATGTTGGTTCAAACAATGCCAATTGATCCCAGAGTGAGTTCATAAGTGAAAGAAATTCAGTAATAGATTGGTCAGGTTTTTGTTTTTGTTAAAAAATAGAGCTCATTATCTGGTACTGATGAGAGAGATTGGCAGTAGTGTACTAATCCGCTAAGAGATCCCATACGACCTTTGCAGTGTCGTATCGTCCAAACTGCATATTTATCTCTAGAATAGATGAATTAGTGAACCAAGTAATTGTTTGATGATTTTTGCTATCCCAATCTTCAAAACGATCTTGAAATTTGGAATCGGTCTCATCTGTCTCATTTTCCGGGATTTTGTTATCTCCAGTAACATATTGCCAAATTTTCTTCTTTTTCAAAATTATTTTCATGATTTTGGACCACAAAATATAGTTAGAACCATTTAAAATGGTCTAAATGGGAGATGTATTATCGCTTTTGTCCATTTTTAACGAAAACACAGCAAAATATAACAACTTACTATGAAATATTACAAAGAAAGTACTATTTAGACTCAAAATTAGTCAAAAATAATACCAAAAATGGAAACATCTCACCGAATTTAGTCAAGAACCGATCTCGGATCTCAAAAAACCAGTCAAAATGGTCTTGAACCGGCTGATCACAGTGCAAAACCGGTATGATGATGTTAGCAGGTGACGTGGCAGATGACGTGACTGTGATGGCGTAGCAGTACTGGCGTGACATCTGACGTGACAGTGCTGCTGTGGCAGATGGCGTGGCATTGTTGACGTGGCAGATGACGTCAGATCTCAGATATACAGAGTGAGGCGCGTGTGTTATCAGGCAGAACCTTATGGTGGCGCGTGAGAGCGCGTGTGAACTCCTTTTGATGCAATCTTTGCGTTGTTCGATTCATAATTTCATGAAGAACACGTACGTGTATCGTATGGTCTTTTATGAGCTCTTATAAAAGTGACTGAAAGTCGTGAAAGTCACAGAAATATGAAACCGACAATGGCAGCAAAAAGGACATTCGATGGAGGTTTGATGGTTATCAAAAAAATCTTCAATGGAAGCTCTGATACCATGTAGAATTATATAATAGAAACAAAACGTATTTATTGAATGTGTAAATAATGAATTATAAGGGAAGTTATATATAACATAAAAAGAATCCTAATCCTAAACTCTAATTGACTGATAAACATGTTCATGGGCTTTTATTATATTAACATAATAATGTAGTTTTCTTTTTAGGTTAATTACTATATGCATGATTATCTTGTTATTGTACATATATGAAAGTCTTGACTTTATCTCGCATTCTTAATTATTTGTACCTATGTATAAATTAAGCAGGATAGATATATAGGTAATTCACAATATGTTATGTTTCTAAACATCTTTTTACGTTATAGTTGTCTCATAACACAATTTCTAAGACTGTCCATTAGGTTGGGGGAGCGACTTTCATAGGGTAAGGCGTTGGTTTGTGTACGAGAACTGTGAATAAAATTACATGTGATAAAACTTTTTTTAAATTTAACTTTTTTTATCAAAATTAAAAATTTTAAAATTATATATATATATATATATATATATATATCTGTGTGTGTGTGTGTGTGTGTGTGTGTGTAAAACTACAAAAAAAAAAATAGAACTCGTAATAAATTATATATAATTTCTTTGGATTAATTTTTCTTGGCTAATGATTTATACAAAATGGAACAAAAATTGACTTTAAAAATGAATAAATTGACTAAAGAATTCAAATTGGACAGTTAGGGAAAAGTATAGTATAATATTCCCTCCATTCTAAAGGATAAGGTTAAAAATATATTTTTATTATATATTTTAAATAAAATATAAGAATAAAATAAATTTTAAAAAATATTTTTAATCCAAATTCGATTATTTTTGCACATATTCCTTCCTCTACACTATTTTTTTCAAAAATAAAAAAATTCTAATATCATCAATCAAGAATTGTCAAATTATTCTTCATCATGTATTCTTTGTGCTACACTTATTTTGCTTTTAACTTTTCTAAACAAAATTTATTAAAAAAATATCCAAAAATATAAACAAAAACTCACATGGATAATTTTAAAATAATAATGTGTAACTATTTTGTGTCAAATGAGTAAATATTTTTCTTAGTATTTAATTTTTTTTAATAAAATACTATTATATTTAAAACGGAGAGTGTGCTCGTAATGGTACCATACGAAAATATTCTTTCATGTAAAAAAAAATAAATATTTTTAATAACATCTCTCTTATAAGTTATAACAGTGCAAACGAGCCGAATTAGAACTAAACTTTACCTAAAACAATCTTTAAACATTCTAAATTTATTTGATAACAATTTAAAATATTTACTATTTGGGAAGAAGCCAAACTAATTGAGTCCGACACATTAAATTCAACGAGTTTTCCTTTTTTTTTTTTTTTTTTCAGTTCTACTTATTAAATTAAATAAATATTTTATTAAAATTTAAATGAGATGAATTCAAATTCTCTTTATTTAACACCCATAATCTACTCTCTCCTGGCTTACCGCCTTACCGGTACGACTTTAAACACATCACGTTCTACTTGAGGCGGATCTTTGTTTTGCAAACATCAATGAAATGCAAGAGAGGTTTACTTGTGAGTCAAATAGGCAAATCTTCATAGTTTCGGCAAAAATCAAAGCAAGCATAAGCATCAAAATCAACAATATGCAAACAGCGTGAGAACAAGATCAAAGTCATTTCAAAGACGGTAAAATAACACAAAATATTGGAACTTTAAAGAATATTCTTTTTTGTCATTGAAAGCAGAAATGAAGTTCCAACAAATTAGCAACCAGTCAACAAAAAGGAACAACACAAGAAAGAATTATTACACCATAGTACACGTTATATGTACAGGATGACTACTATCTCCTTGGATATATCTTCTTAGGACAAACTTGCAATTTAATTACCTTTGTTGATGCAGTGGGGAAGTCAGTAAATCAGGTGAAGAATGACCAGAATCTACTGGAAAATTCCGATGTTGCGATGAACTTTCACCAAGCTGAATAGGTCCAATAGACCCAAACTTAAGCTCCCGCTGCTCACCAAGAGCCATGTTTTGGTCACATGGAGGAGGGTAAAACATCACAACCGAAGGAACAACATTATTATTCGTGGAGGCTGACGGAGGAGCAACTCCACCATTTGGATTATTATTCATTACTGGCAAAGGATGATGATACATGCCATATGATGCTGCTGCTACATTATTATTCGTGGTGGTGGGGCCATGCCCGTGAAGAGAGGAGTTTGAAGAGGAGCTGTGAATTGGAGGACCATTCTGGGAGGAGGAATGGTTCAAATTTTGCAACTTCTTGTCAGGTCTATATGATGAATCCCATGGCCTATCTGATCGGCCGTTGGTGTTTGCACCACTACTTCGATCTATTCTCGAGTTATTTGGCTTATCAGAGTGGTTTCGACCTTGCCCACGACCACTAAACCTTTGTTGTTGTTTCGAGGAGTTGTTATTCCAGTTCAGGTCCCCCCTATCACCATGGTAATAATTCTTGCTGTAGTTCCCCCTGTTGCTGTTCCTAGCATTGGAAGAAGATTGCCACTCTCGAGAAGAATTTTTCTGCGGAAAATAGTAATAAAATATAGTGAATACACACATACACTAAAGTAATATTTGGAAAAGGAAAATAAAATGCATACGAAAAAAACATGAAAGTAAAGGCTTAATCCTCAGCCATTTGAAGTTTATTTGCCCAACAAAGCATCATGTTGGCATGCCATGGCACATAAAGATGGACTAGTGTAAGATTCCATACATAACAAAGGGACACTTCAGGCGATGCAAGTACAAAAAGGTAGTAATAAGCATAGAACTGGCTTGCTAAAAAGGACACTAGGAACCAAAGTGTGCTTAGTTTAAGGCATATTGTTACCAAGAGATGAGACAAACACACATTGACTGAACGCACTTAGCGAGGAAGGAAAGACACCGCAAAGGTTGAAATATTTGTGATGATTGCATATTTATGAATGTGTGTAAAATCTGTTCCCAAGAGAGTCCACAAATATCAGTGTTGGGAAATGTTTCCGAATGGGTATAGTTCTCCCATAGATGTCTCCAAATTACTTAAATTTTGCTAATCAAATTTGATGATGCAAGTGTAGATTTATAATGCGTATATTAGTTGGAAGATCATACAAAAAAATCATCGAACAGTAAAAGTAAAAGATGCAGAATTCTTTCTCAACCAGTCACAATTTAAGTACCAAAAGGGTATTCAGAATCATCTGACCTTACTTAAAATGGAAATCAGACCATTAATATTAAGATTTGAACCCAAAAAAAGACAGTGCATCCAGCAATTATGATACAAAACAAATTCATGAACAGAGTAACAAATTTTTTCAGGAGAGTGAGAGAGAGATTACCGGATTAGGAAGGTAAGTTCCAGTCCCAGCACGATATCTAGGTAGTTCATCACCTGAACTTTGATAAGCACTTCCAGGTCTATTTGAATCAGCCTGGAGAGGGGAAACAGGAACTGCACCAGGACCATAACCCATAAGCTGAGTGAAAAGGTTGGCGTTGGCACAGAGAGGTCTTCCAGGACCATCCCATGGTAACTGCCCTTGAATGTACACTGGTGCAGATGCACCAACAGAAGGGGGAGGATAAACCATGGGCCCCTGATTCTGTGGATTCTGGCAGAAGCGTCCGTACTGCAGATTTTGCCAATGGCTGGTGAAGTCACCAGTCAGGATGTCGTCAGGCTTAAGCTCTCCAGAGGACTCTTCTACTGAGGCTGCTGTCCCCTTCAAGTTAGATTGACTAGAGGAACTTTGTGGTTGCTCAAGATTCTCATACAACCTTTGACGAGATGGATCACTATGGGATTTATTGAAGTCATCATCCCTGTCAGAACAGCTTCTGGACCCATCAGAGGTCCCCACCTCAGTTGGGAAGTTGTAAAATGGAAGCATGGTTACGAAAGGTACGGGTGGCCCTGTAGGATAAAATGCAAAAGGCAACGCGCCATTGTTATCATATATTCTCTGCCTTGAGTCAGAAGAACCAACAGGCACTGAAGCAACAGGAACGACTGAATGCAACCCACTTAACTCTGCTGGTTCATAACTAGGTCTTTGATGGAACCTCATAAGCGGAGCTACAGTTTCAGGAACCATGTCCTCTGCAGCAACATCAGATTCGATTGGGACCCACTCTCCACTGTCATCATCAGCCCGTGGAGAAACATAGTCAACGGAATCAGTTTCATGTTGCCACCCATGATTATGCACAGTTGAATGTTGTTCTGTGGTTGATGGAACAGATTTCCTACCCCCACTATTATCCCCTGCTGACTTGAAACTCTTCAAAGACAATCCGTCACATGAACCTTCAGAAGATAGTTTAGACATTGAAGAAGTAGCTTGTGTTCGTCTTGTATTTTGATGTCGAGAACTGTCACCATAATTTTCCTTTGCACCTCTGTCATCCTTCATTGAACCGTGAACTTTCATCAAGAAATTTTCATGGCTGGGCAGGTGAGATGCAGCAGATATATTAGTGGAACCCGTGGAAGTGAGAGGTTTTCTTTCTTCCAGCTTATGCCCTTGGAAACTCTCATCATCAGCAGTGTGACATGATTGGATAGCATTTTCATTCCACTCAGACCACTGCCCATTATCACCATCATCGTGATAGGTTTCCTTGGGTATGAAACAATCTTCAATAGGCTCAGCAATTTCCTGTTGATGATGTGGAGCCCCCATTCCTACTCTTGAAGTAAATCGAGTTACTGGCATAGATACTAAACCTTGAGAATAATACATATGCGAAGCCCAAGGCATCTCAATTGAATTTGGAACCATACCACCTGAATTTCTATTAGCATACCCCAGTGAAGCTAAAGCAGGTAAATGAGAAGAAGCTAGGTTATATGGCATCTGAACATGTCCACTGCTGAGATTATTAACCCTCGAAGACGCCATCATGTTAACAAGATCTTGTTCATCCTGATGCATCTGCATTTGGTCTTCTCTCATGGAACTTGATCCAGATTCACCACAATACCTATTTGAGGCACTGTTTGGATCAATGCTACAAAGGGATGAAAACTGCCTTGAAGATGGAACTTCTTCCCTTGAAGATCCAGCACCGTTATCATCTGAAGCTTCAGGGCCAAAGTTTCTCCTGTTGTAATCCAACTTTGCGATGAGAGTCTGATCTTTTATTGATTCTGGTGCCCTGCAATGCCTGTCCTGATATGAATTGTCATTATATCTCTCTTTAGGCTCCGGACTTGAGTGCGTTTTTGCAAACTGATAATTAGAATTTATTTTGTCCCTGGCATAATCAGGTCTACAATTTCTCCCATTGTCAGTTTGTCCATTAATGTTACTTTTGTAACCTGGGGTCACTTGATGGTTGCGATCAGAAGTCGCCGAGGAATTTAAGTTGGAAAATTTCTTCTGGCTCTGAGAATCAGCCATATTATTAATAGTCCGTTTGAAGAGTTGATTACCTTGCTGCAAAAGAACGCCGTTATAAGCACGAGAACCATGATTTTCCACAGGCTTAGAATCATGCCCAGTAGATTTCTCTTTAACTTTCTTGCTGCTTGAAGAGTTTCTAAGATTACCAGCAGACCCATTGACATGATTCGTATTTAAAGGCCGTAGACCATAAAGATTATCATAATTCGGTGCATCAGGGCGATAGCCTTTGCCATGCCTTTTCCATGTGTTCAGAAAAAATTGATCAACTTCTGCATTTATACTCTCTTTAGGACAGTCGAGCAATCTGGCTAGTCTTTCAGCCCCAAAAGCAAAGGCACTACGAATTCTAAAGAAATTGCCTGCCAAATAAGAACAAAAATATTTTGAAAGCTTAACATACACACACGCGCAAACGCACAAACACACGCAAACGCAAACGCGCACAAACACGCACACGCAAACGCAAACGCGCACAAACACACACGCACATATTAAGTTTGATCTTGAATCTAAAATATATGTACCTTTGCTCACACTACGCCCAAGGTTATTGTTTGTACGCAATGGATCGATGACATTAAAATGTTTAGAAATGAAGGGCTGCTCGTTGTTTTCTTGACCACCAGGAAAAGCAGAATGAGTGGTACAAGCATGGTAAAATGCTTTGCTGAGTAATAATTCTCCACCATCCTTTCGAGGTGATTGAACTGCAAGATGTTCACAAAATAGGAATCAGAGGCAACTGGTGCAAAATGTTTCTACATAGAATGTCATCTAAGGTAATCAATGCCATATTTGAATGTGTTTACCTATTACTTTAGGGAGTGAACCAATGGGCACTGGACCCCAGAGACTAACACAAAAGTTCTCCCAGTCAAATTTACTGAAGAACTCTAAAAAACGATAAAGTACCTACAGATAGATGCATGTCAATGTAAATTTCTATATTGGAAAGACACAATGGGTTATACAAGTTTGATTGACAAGAACATAAGTGTAAAAGAGATAACTTTGATTCACCTCAAGTGGTCCTGTAAAGTCATTGTTGAAAAGATGAAAAATGTACAAAACCAAGGTTTCCAAAGCATAAGTTGAAATGAGTCCATGATGAGCACCCAGTATACGGCTCTCATAATAACACCAAGCTTTGATCAATATCACACTGCGCTTGAATAGATGATTTTGGTTTATCAAATTGTCAACCTTGAAAAAATGTAGAGAATTATCTGTTATTAGTGGAAACCAACCAAAAGCAGAATAATAAACTTCACATAAACCTTAAGAATTACTTTTGAACCTCTGTTCTTGCCAGGTAACAACTTACCACCTCAAGGAAGCAAAGTGTAGATAGACCACCAAGCTGGTTAAAGGATATGTCCACGACAATATTTTCAACAAGGCATTTTATAATCTTAACCTGCAAACCAAATGACGATAGTACTGACGTTCATATATTTCAACGAGGGACAAATATCAGAATCAACAAACTTCAGATTAACAGTGTCAAAGCCAAACTGTTAGGAATAGTAGCCTCTATATTTTGTAACAGATAATTAACTAAAGGTTTCGGCATTTCCACAAGCTCCATTGCATGAATAGTGGTAATTGGGCCCCACATCCATGTGAGTGAGGAGGTTGTGGAAAGATCTGATTTCCTTGTAGAATTATCAATTCCATTATGCCTTAACTAAGTTGGTAATTTAGAAAAACAAAGGGTTTCAGTTATTACTCAGTTTAGGTAACTGAATGCCACATTATGTTATAAGTACAATGCTTTATTGTACGCAGATTCCAGCCTAATTAGCAAAGTTGGGCCTTCTTAAGATAAAAGGTTTTAGCTGTTGTATTCCAATCTTACCCCTTTTGTCCAGCAAAAGAAAAAAAAAAGGAAAACTAGAGAATAAAGATAAACGGAAAACAAAATACCCGACTAGGAGAAAAGTGTGTGGTAGATGATGTTAGAGAAAGTCTTGATAAGAGAATTAACAATATTTTGAAGAACTCAATTAAATAACATAAATTAATAAGGAGCAATGAATGATATTGGGAGTATAAATAATGTCACTATTCAAGGTGAAAATGATAGATATTGATTCATAGAAAAATGGGATCTTTATACATGATGGACAAAATTTTAATAATTTGACCAACCTCTGCCTGAATGTATTGAACTTCTTTCACACAGAATTCAGCACTTTCCCTCTTCTCCTCATTTTCTAGCATAGATCGAACCTCACTGGCCCAAGTGTCCTTTAGATTTTGATCAGTGCTGAATGCAGTTAAATCAATGTCTCCATCAGGCAAGTAAGTCTTGAGGGGAACTGACCCAAAGATACATACCTGTACTAATTAAAATTTAAAATTAAAAAAAAAAAAAAACAAACAAAATCAACAACTGAAACACTTGGTGAGAAACAAGTTGTAATCGTTTTAATCTATTTTTCAGGTGTAATTAAGTAGATAGGTAAATAATATGCAAGATAAAAAGAAAATTTCGTCTCAGAAATCACAGGCAACATGACATCAATTAGGCTCACAGACTATGTCGATGATCATTTCCATTGTGAGAAATTGCCAAATGCACCACAGGACACTTCGAAAAAGAAAAAATTATAAAAATACTAAGGGATAGCCGCACCAAAAATGAACATGCACACAATTGCCAAGCTTAACTGCTTATAAAGATGGAGAGAACATACTAAAATGAGAATTCACACCTGACAAGAGGAGAACTTTGTGATGAGCTGCTGCACATAATTCGCGACTGCATTTCTTTGGGCCTCAGAGGGTTGGTTGGGCTGAATGTGGACAATCAGCTCAGCAATCCTGTCTTCAGCTATTGACCATCTCTCCAGGTTAAGCATTTGGGTCACAGAGGCTGTTTCATCCGGTAAGAGACCATTGGGATAAAAGCCATCTGGCTGGGCCCAACGCTCATGACTACCCATGGAAAAGTCCTCTTTTGCTTGCCTTCTGCCTAATACTCTTTCCAGGGTAAGAGAGCAACGAATATTAGAAAAATATATATACATATATATCAGCAATTTATTGTAATGACATAAAGTGAAGTGAAAGAGAATATAATCAAAATATTCAAAAGGAACGGACAACCCTTCTTGATCAAGAGTAGTCTAGCTACAACTAGTATAATTATAGTAATCTAAATTATCAAGATTCAAGAACAATGACAAAACTCTCAAGTTATAATATTTGCCTATGCCTTTCCCTTTCCCTCATTCTTTTGGAGCTCCAAACATAGCATAATTTATTTAATTTTTTTTGATAGGTAATTGGGCCCTGGTATGGGGATTGGAAGTAGCGACCTTAAGGCTACTGTATTTCTCAAGGCCTCTGCCATTAATCCAACCCCTTTTGGCTGAAACAGGTATTTTCATACTGTTTATATCCTATTAGCTTCCTTTAGAGTGGATGTAGATCAAAATAGTTGATTACAAGAATGTTTCTGTTGCACTACCAACCACATAAGAATCTCACCCAAAAATACCATCCATGATTATATCCTAAAGCTTCTCAAACAGACAATAAAGACTGATTTTTCAACAAATTTGCATTGCCAGCACTTTCTTAACAATTGACATCGCTTATAATTAGGTTTCAAATAGAGAAAAATCAAGTTGGCATACTTGTATTCAGAATATTAAGAAAAGGAACAACGAATAAAACCCTAGAGCACGCACAAAGATCAGAAGTTGGATATCTAATCAAACTCGGACATATTGAAACCCTAAGCGAAGTAACAATTGCAACCAAAGATACCTTACAACAACTTCAAAAGTTGTTTGATCTTCGATTTTTGTTCCAGAGCTCCGGATTCGAAATTTAACAAACAGGGTTCATCTGAATTTGAGGTCCGATAACCAATAGGATAACAATAAAATTTGAAGTGTCGTTAGTAGCTGGTAGGGAGATAGGAATGCATGTAGGAAGTTAAATCGTAAAACTTCGAGGTAAGGGTTTACCGGGGGTGGGGGGGTCAGTGAGATTATACGAGTTGTTGGAGTTTCGTTATCTAAAGGGTGAAGACTAGCGAAGGTGTCGTCGTTAAATGTGAGTTTATTTTTTAAGTGCTCAAATTTGAGAGGAAATTAATTGAAATTTGTAGTTTTATTTTACTGTTAGTTCTTATTATTATTAACTTTTATAATGAAGATTTCATGTCAATCCGGCTTTATAATATAGATTTATTGTAGAATTAAAATATATTATATTTTTATTTTTATTTTTAGATTGAAGTGTGATATATATATATATATATAGGAAAATGGATTAATTTTTGATATCATATTTTAAAGAGTGATATGTTATTAGAATTAGACAAAAGTATTAGATATTAAAATTATTAATTAATTTGTGTCTAAGTCCAATTAAACTCTAATTAATAGTTAGACGGTCACGATTAAGTTGGATGGATGAGTGTCTACGTTCGACTAATCCTCTTAGCTAAAAGACATGTCTAGACGCTAGATCTTCTTTTCTCTGTACTGATTTCTAAAATACGAATAGACTAAGACCAACTCTTCTTATTGCCAGTAAATTTTAGACTAGAGAAAATCTCATGTCTTTATAAGTTAAATTGGACCAAATTTTATATTATATCATAGTCTGTTTTATCTTTGTGCTACCTAAGCATTCCTCTTAACATTTGTTCTTACTCACTTGCAGTCCATTTCTTATGGGTTAATAATTTTTCATCCATCTTACTAGAAGCCACTTATCGATAAGGATATCAACGGGGTTGTATTGTATTGTGACTATTCTATCACGAATTTTTTTACATCAATTTTTAATCAAAAAGATGATAAGAATTGTTCTTATATTTTGTGTTACGTTACTGGTAAAGGTTATTACATATAACAAATTAATTAATTAGTGTCATTTTGACCCTTATATTTTGTGGGTGAATCCAAATTCAACAAGTCACAACGTATACTGTTTGCTTTAACTTTAAAAGACTAGTATGTATATAAATTATGATTCCGATATAGTCATTAGAATCTTTTTAGTTCAATTAATATTATTCTTTCAGGAAATATATCTTTAAAGGGGCCTCCTCAAGTCTTTCTCCGCATAATATTTACTGTCACAAACTTGATACGAGATTCTTCTTTGGATGTTTAATTTAGACCCAAAAAAAAAAAAGGAAAAAA
>JAUMHB010017775.1:28278-48460 GCA_032359685.1 Pittosporum tobira
TGTACCAAATAAACCCTAATTACGATAATAAGGAATCGGTTGGAGGTTATTTTTGTCATTTCAAATAATATAAGTTTAAGAAACAGAAAGGACAAAAACAGTGGCTGAATGGTAAATAAGAGAATATCAGCAGGGGATGTGCAGGGCCACTCAGAGGAGAATACGGCGACGACTGACGAACGGCGATGGATAAAGAGTTGAAGAATTAAATACAGGCATGCGTATATGAATAGATAAATATATTCACACACAGCTATATGTATGTATATCATATTACAGACGATGATTTGAGATATACTAGTATATACTATTGGTTTGCGGTGAGTTTTGGAGGCAACTGAATCGAGTTGAACGGAAGAAATAATTTGTTTTCTGTTGTGTAGAGAGAGAGACTATTATGTAATTGATGATTCAAGAGAGAGAAAGTTGGAAGATGAACGGCGGAATGGAGGGAGAGTACATCAGGAGGCACCACCGCCACCAGCCTGCGGAGAATCAATGCACTTCCGCTCTCATCAAGCACATCAAAGCTCCTGTTCATCTCGTAATCCTCCCCCTCCCCAAAAAAAAAAAAAACACACACACACACATGTTATGTATGGATGTGTGTCATGTGTAATATTGTGTTTGCTGTTGCTATTTGGATCGATTTGTTGATTGGATTGAGATTTAATTTTGTTTGGAGAAGATCTTTAATGAATTTTGGATAACTTTACTGACTATGACACGTGTAAAATTCAGTGTCTGACTGATCTGTATTGAATTTGATGAATTCTGTGTCCAATAAGAAACTAGGAAGAAGAGAAAAAAGATAAATCTTAATTGTTGAACTTTGTTTCACTTCAAATTTGCTGCACAGATAATTTTCTGATTTGCAGTTTTGCACACTGCATTTTGAAGTTGTGTAACTGGCCCATTTCATTATTTCCTGGGTTGAACAATATGTTTGGCTGGGCCTTATAAGATAATTTTATCTTAGATGTGAAAGACTTGATTTGATATGCGTTTTAAAGTGACTTGTGTAGTTGTGTCAATTATCTCCCGAGTTATTTATTCATGGATAGAATAATCTCTTGTACTAAAGCTAGTTCTTGAGGTCCTGAATGCTGTGCTTGTGGAAATCCTTATAATTTCTTGTTTAATCATACGTGATGGTAATGTGATGTCCAACATTATACTACTAGGTTTGGTCTCTGGTGAGGAGATTTGATCAACCTCAAAAGTACAAGCCCTTCGTTAGCAGGTGCGTTGTGCAGGGTAATCTTGAGATTGGGACTATTAGAGAAGTTGATGTTAAGTCGGGCCTTCCTGCCACTACAAGCACTGAAAGGTTGGAACTTCTTAATGATGACGAGCATATTCTTAGCATCAGGATTGTCGGTGGAGATCACAGGCTCAGGGTATAAAACTCGTACCTTCTTGGCTATTTTTTGATTCATTTTCCGCCTTCCCTGACCTAGTTTGGGATAGAAGGCATAGTTGAGTTTTATGCAAGGTTGTTATCTTGATCTCCTTTTATGTGTTGTACAGAACTACTCTTCGATCACTACAGTTCATCCAGAGGTGAATGAAGGAAGACCAGGGACTCTAGTGATTGAATCGTTTGTGGTGGATGTGCCCGAAGGGAACACCAAGGACGAGACATGCTACTTTGTTGAAGCACTTATCAAATGCAATCTCAAAGCTCTAGCTGAAGTTTCAGAGCGTCTTGCAGTTCAGGACAGGACTGAGCCCATTGACCAGATGTAGACTTTCTTTCCATCTTTCCGCTGCTCTCATTTTTCTTGGTTATTTCTCCACGATGTTCTATATCTTAGTCTGTCTTATTAGCTCAACAACCGTAGTTTTATAACGGTTTTTACTTTTTACCATGAATGGAAAGTACAAAAGAATTACTCTCATATGTAAAGTTTTTCCATATGTCAGCTCTGTAGTTTGTGAATATACGGGGTGGGGAATTGTGGTGTTTGTAGACCTGTTTAGGTATTCTAATGGAGTAGTATGGTTTTGGATGTTGCATCTCTTTTGCTATTAGAGTTGAAGCTCCTAGTTGCTGTTACTTTGTGAGAAATCTAATCCATAAATCAGCAAAATATATTTCAGAGAGGTTTGTAAATTAGATTATTTTAGCTATATTAATATTTATTATTTACTATAAAAGAATGCTTATAGGTTAGAGAAATGGAGAGTCCTGAAGTTCGCATGTTTTTCTCGTTCCATTGCCATGACGCAATTGAATAAGTCAAATGTACTTACTTCTGTTTCATCCGGAAGATTGTATCAGACATTGCATTTTGCAATAATTAACTGAATAATAATGCACACCATTATGGGGTAAACTTCAAAAACTTCTTTATTTGATATGTTGCAGTCTTAAAATGCATAATCTCATTCTATCTATCTATCTATCTATCTATCTATCTATCTATAAAACTACAAGCACTTAAAAATTTATCGACTCAATTCATAATATTTTCAACATTTTTTTTAACATAATTATTCTTTGACTTAAAACCGTATAACGACTCAACAAAGCCAAAAATAACTATTCCATATAAGTATATAACTCATTATCGGCTTACTTTTAAAGTTTTAAATATATGTAATGAATTGAACAATACAACGTTAAATGCATAGATTCATTATCTTTCTAATAATTTTTCTATTAATTTCAATTTTATTACATTTATATACGAGTCCATGTAACTTAAGTGATATTACAATCCAATTTTAATTAATTAACAAAACAAAACACAATCTTTAAAAAATAAATATGGTAAAAAAATTATATCTCCAAAAAAAAAAAAAATCAAACAACCTAAAGTACATAAATTAAGAAAACTTACAATTGATAAGAGAAAAAAATTTATGTCTCTCTTATCCTTGAAATGGGTCAGATTAATAAACAAATAAAACACTATTTTACTCTTAAAAAAAAAGCTTTTTAGCCATTTTGCAACAAAACAAAGAATTTGATCTTTTATTTTGGAACAACCAATACTACACCTTTCGTTTTTGTATTCAGGAGAAACGTAGTATAATTCTTTTATATAAAAATTTAATTTTAAAATTTAAAAAATATATATAAGTATATCCAATTTATTTAAAGAATCACAATATACTTATTCAATAACTCATAAAAAATTCATGTAAAAATTTTATTTTATTTTATTTTATAACATGCTATTAAACATTTGCATCTAGCCCTAACAACGCCAGACGTTAATAATAGTACTAGAAAAATAAAAATAAAAATTATGTACATCAAAAGTCTTGATCCTAACGATAACAAAGGCTAAACTAACTATGACTAAAGATATAGGATTGTTAATTAATCATCAATTATATAACATGTTAGAAAAGAACATTTATGTTGCAAAATTTGATATAAATAATTGCCTGTAGTGATTTTGCATACAATGTACAGAGCTCCCCACTAAGGTTGAGAAGATAAATGCATGAGAAGTTCACGCTAATACAAGCTCCTCTTCCTGTTGTTGTTGTAGGTCTAGATCCGGAAGTGGTATTTTTCGATTGGGAAGAAGAATACGCTTTATGTCTTCTGCGCTCAGTGTCTCGTACTCTAAGAGCGCATTTGCCAATGTGTGTAGAGCCTTCTCATGCTGATAAAAATAAATTTTAAAAAAAAAAAAGAAAAAAAAAGAAGGATAAAACAGGGAATAAAATTATCTCTACTAATCCCATAATTTCTCAAAAACTGATCTGTAAAATAATAAACTTGAATTACACCGTGACGCAACTATAGAGATATGGCAATCAGACACTTGCCATCTGTTGCCTGCTGAAACTTCCTCTTGTTTGTTTATATAACTAACACTAAATTTGACATGTGTGTGAAGTAGTGCAGCTCCGAAGTCAGAATGGTGGCATAGAAAATGTAAGGCATTTTTTAACAATATATCCTAAACGGCAACCAGAAGCTAACATCCTTTTCCATTTCCTCCTCTACTCTCACTCTCACTCTCACTCTTTCTCTCACTCCTCCTCCTCCTCTCGTAAAAGGTGGAACTAAATGACTAATATGATACTCTCTTCATCCCTCAAAAAGTACATTTGAAAATTTTGGAATCTATGCCAAAAATAATTAAAAAGATGCATTGCAATTGTAATGGGATGGAGGGAGCAGTCAAGAACAAGATCTAGACACGAACCTTCCTTAGCAGGGTTTTCACACGATCATAAGCCTCTCTTAAGAGTTTAATTACCTGCAAAAACCCATAAAACAAATCAGAACTCACATATAACATCTTGATTATATACTCCCTCTGTCCCACAAAGATTGCAACATTGGACTTTTCACAGATATTAAGAAATGTGTTTGACTATGAGGGAATTATCTAAATCACCATAATTGTTGGGGTGTTAAATAGTGGAGTAGTGAGCCATAATGTTGGAATAATGGTGGATGTAGTGGGATATAGTTGATAAAGTAAGGGTAAATTAGAAATTTCCTTAATCAAACTTCCCCAAAATAGAAATGTTGCAGTCTTTGTGAGACAACTAAATAAATAATCAATAAAGACAAGAAAATCAAATTCAGGAATCATACTTCAGCATCAATACGTGATTGCATTTCTGAACCAGGCTGCTCTTTCATATGTACTGGACCAATTGTATCGCTCATGCCACATGATGATACCTAGATAATAGAAGGATGGCCATATCAAAACAAAGTAATGACAACTCACTCTTAAATGAAAAATAAGATTAATTACATTTTGCCATTTGAAATTTAAGATTGTACGTGTCAATGTAAAGACAGCAAAGCAGTTTTGCGGAAACATATAGACCCGGTGATATAATTTGATAGATACCATATATTCAGCAAGCTGTGTAGCTGCCTTAAGGTCACTACTTGCACCAGTAGTGATATGGTCCTGACCAAATATAAGCTCTTCGGCGACTCTTCCTCCCATGCAGACATCAAGACGTGCTAATAATTGCTTCTTGCTTACTGATGTCTCATCATTTGATGGGAGCTGTGTGACCATTCCCAAAGCAGATCCACGTGGCATGATTGTTGCCTTGTGAATAGGATGCGCACCATCAGTATTCAAGGCAACAATTGCATGACCACTCTCATGATAAGCAGTGAGCTGAAATGGCATGTACTATTGTCAATTACATAATAAGCAAACTAACAATGAAATGGATAATTATGTGCACAAATGATTGAGGCAAAAGATACGTAAATTTTTGTTACATCTTCTAATGTGTCCTAACTTGATATACATGCATTAGATTTCCACAAATCACTACACTCACCTTTTTTGACTCTTCCGAAACAAACATGGTTTTCCGCTCAGTGCCCATCATAATCCTGTCTTTTGCGAACTCCAACTGCTCAGTGGTTAATTTCTCAGCACCTTCAACAGCGGCCTTGATTGCAGCAACATTAACCAAATTTGCTAAATCTGTTCAAAAGAATGGCCGCATAAATTATATACTGAGGTGACCATGTTTTAGGATTTCAAAAAAAAAAAAAAAAAAGAGGACACTAATTTGGACGAAGAGAGTAAGATATTGGGTGGACTTCCATCTGAGCATCGCAAATCACTAGGTTCTAAAGTAGAACTAGCTTGACAGGTCACGTTGAAAAGTGATCATTAGCTATTGAGGGATTCGAGAGAGTGGTGAGTCTATTACGAACAAACCTAGCACCATCCTTCGGAGATCACGGATGGACAAAATCACACAGTATTTTGTGACTGTGACAGAATAGAATAAATTACCTGCTCCGTTGAACCCTGGTGTACCACGCGCAAGTGCTTTCACATCCACGGCATCATCCAATGGTTTGTCTTTTAAATACAGCTCCAATATATCTTGACGACCCCGCACGTCCGGGTTAGGAACGACAATCTAGAAACAGACTTCAGTTAACTTTTCCAATTTTTAAAGACAGGAAATATCTTTGAGTTAACTTTAGGGTCCGGGTTAGGAACGACAATCTAGAAACAGACTCAAGTTAACTTTTGCAATTTTTAAAGACGGGAAATATCTTTGAATTAACTTTAATCTCCAAGTTGGTATACACTACTGCTGACAAAACATTTGACAGCGGTATTGCATCTTTTGCAGGAAAAACTGTACCGTGACCTCCATGTAGAACACTGCTGCATAAGTTGTTGTTCCATGGATGCCATGGTACGATATGTCAATATTCTACGAGGAACAGCAGAATGCACAGTACTGCTGATAAAGGTTTTGTCAGCAGTAGAGTACACTCCTTTCCACTTAGCTTTATCTTGGCTATTTTGTTCGAAGAACAACTTCCAAAATAATTCATGATAACAGTCTCCAATAAACAACACTATAATCAAATAACTTACATGTCTGTCAAATCTACCAGGCCGTGTTAAAGCTGGATCAAGAATATCAGGCAAGTTCGTTGCAGCCATCAAAATTATTCCCTGCACAGAAACCATCTTCTTGTTGAATCGCAGCAAGGAAAGAATGCGAGAAACTATTAGTCATAACAAGCTTATAAACATGTGTACCTACCTCATTTTGTTCAAAACCATCCATTTCAACCAGTAGTTGGTGCAAAGTTTTCTTCGTATGACCTTCCCATTGTTTCCTAGTCGATCCAACAGCATCAATTTCATCAATAAAAATGATGCACGGGGCCTAAACCACGCAGTTGAACCTAAATGTTAATAGCAATAATTTCCAAATTTAGAGAAGTATCATAAAAGGAGAGAAACAATCTCAAAAGTACAAACCTTCTTTTTTGCTGCTTGGAATAAGGATCTTACACGTTTAGCACCAACTCCAACAAACCTAGCATGAGGAATCAAAATGATATACTCAGTCTAATCCTAATGCACGACCAGAAAAGCTAAGCAACCCGTTGAGAAAGGCGCACATCAACACAATGGTCTATGTCTGACCTAATTGCTCAAAAGTTAACAACAACAATGCCACAAGATTCAACACAACTACTTGTTAGTAGTATACCCCAGTGAAAATTTGATGAAAGTAGCTAACAAAGTCATGGAGAAAAAGTCAAGAGTCTTTACTACGAAGAAACAGAACTCGCCTTTCTTATACTAAAATAAAATAAGTCAGTTACACTTTCCAACCAGATCATGGTCACTCAAGCTGTTGTATTTAATTTTATAAGGTTTTTGTTGGAGTAGAAATAAAAACTCACATTTCCTCAAATTCAGAACCTGCTCTATAAAAGAAGGGTACTCCAGCTTCTCCAGCAATAGCCTTTAAGACATATAACATAGTCAGAATAATATAACAATGAATTTACAAACCAATGCATGGAAACTGAAGGAACCATTAACCATAAAATCAAAACCACTAACTTTAAATTCAATGACATGTAAGACCACTCACCTTGGCAAGCAGAGTTTTTCCTGTTCCAGGGGCTCCAGTCAAAAGAATTCCCTGAGAATTGCTTTTGCAGAATTTATATGGAGATAAAGAAAAGATAATAATGATATGCACGAGCCAAATATCATTCACCAAGGGCCAACATTTGGAACAGGAAATATGTATAAAAACTAAAACGGACCAACATTTGGAACAGGAAATATGTATAATAAACCAACCTTGGGTAACTTCCCCCCCAATCGAGTAAACTTGGTTGGATTTTTTAGGTACTCCACCACCTCCTCAAGCTCCTGTTTAGCATCATCACAACCTTTGACATCCTTAAACGTTTTGACATTCTGCAGCCAAAAATTAATCAGAATTATGATACCATCAACCCAAGTAATTACAACATATATCATCCTACAGCATATAAAAGGCCAGGTTGAGATTCTGACAAGTACATAAGATCAAAAACCCTACCTTCTCAGGCGTTATTTCCTTGTTCACCTCCTTCGTAGCATACGAAGAACTTGAGCCAACACCTGACGTTCCCAAGCCACCAATATACTTTTGAAGTGCAGCAGCACCCAATACCCTGAACATACATTTGTACACACAAATCAAGAAAAAAACAGAGATTAATCAAAACCAGGTTGATGTATTACAGTGATTACTGAATGACATAAACATCAAATTAATGCCCAGAATAAAGGAAATAAAGTATAATTAATCCATTCATAATTTCAAATCATTACTAATGCCACTAGAACATGGTTATTTGTAAAATAAACTTCATACATCAGCTGAAGCTATTCACATAAATGTACAGCTCTCACCAGATTAAACCAACAGCAACAGTGAACAAGATGGTCGTCATAAGCTCGTGCACAAAACGTGATGATCTGTTTGACACTTTAGGGTCAACCTACCACACAAACCCAACAAATGTTAGGATTCAAAAAAGATGCAGCACACATGACCCATTAAGTACAACATTTATAATGATAACAAGATGTCATTCCCATTGCAGCAACAGATCATTTAGTCAAACTTATACTTCATTTAACGAGAACATGCCTGTTCTAAGTTTGATAAATCCTTACCATGACTACATGCAGTGGCTGCTTCTCAGATATACCGGGGCTTAGAGAGAGCTCATCCATGCTTCCAGAAGCACGCTGCTTCAATTCTTCCAACTACATGTTTATTCAACAACTAAGTCAATAAAACACGACTTTAGAAGCTTCTCTAATATAACACACATCTACAACAAGTATCCCTCCAGGTTCAAATTGGAGTGATCCTTGTTATCTAAATACACAGTATTCCAGTTAATTGCTCAATGCATCACATATGTCAGTTTAGATCAGTTCGTTTGAGGAGAAGGCTATAGATGATGTATAACAAGTATACGCAAACATAAAAGAAAAGGATATAAGAATGGAGACATATGAGTACCAAAGTCGGAAGACTAGAAGGTTTTCCAGATTGTTCATCTGGAAGATATTCAGCAATGGCATTAGTAGCAACTAGAGCTCGGATATACTCTGCAACTCCTCTACTGTCAACTGCACGATCTTTTTTCTCAAAGTGTCTGATGACAGACTCTGGACTGGGAAAAGAACAAGAAAAAGGAAGAATCGTCAAACAATTTTCGCGTAATAAATCAATCATGTTTCCATACTACAGCAATGTCAACCTGATAAGATACTGTTTCACTATCATTGTACTAACAACTTTTGTTAAGTAAAAGTGGAATCATTCGTACTTCTGTTTATTGAGTTCGTGGAACAAATCAGCCTGCTTTACTGCATCCTTGGGATTTGAATCAGCTTCGGTAATCAAACGCTCTAATCGTTTCTCATAGCTCCAAAAAGGCCACCAATTAAACCAATCAAATTTCTCAAAGTTTTTCTTCATAGTCGAAAATAACCCCATAAAGAACACCACAATAGCTAGTTTACCCTTCTTCGAAGATTCCTCCTCCTCCAGTAAATTCTTAATTTTGGATTCATTTGGAACGTCGTTAACTTGTGATTCATGGTTCTTGATATTAGGGGAAATTGACCGAGAGGCTGAATTCGAATCGATATTGTCCGGATGTAATGTACAGTGGAATAGGAGACGATGGCGGCGAAAACGAGCAGTTGAATTGGGCGTAGAGAGAGAAAGTGGAAAGTAGGAGAGAGAGTTAACAGAACGGTGGAAGGCAGAGATAGAGACCCCGGCTCTGTTTGAGGGAGAGGGGAGAGATAATAATGGAGTCTTGAAAAGTAGAGAAGCTTGAAGTGCTGTCATGGCCGTTTTAGGGTTTATGAATGTGACGATACCTCTGCGACAGTCAAAAGTTTGTTCTCCCCTACTCTATGTCGGCAGACGAGAAGAAACCTTATCTCGACTGAACCGGATCTCTCTCGCGTTGTGATTTACTACTGTATGTTTTATTTACTTCATCGTCGACTCGTCCGCGACCCCGGGTGATGGGGATTTCAGACTGCTGGTTTTTTTTTTTTTGACACTAGACTGCTGGTTTTAATGTGCTTCAATAACTTGTTTAGTATAATTTATTTAAAAATAAATTATAAATTATTGAATAAAATTTTAAAATTTAAGTTTTTAGAAATAATTATTATGTACTTTAGCAGGTTGTACAATGTAAAAATAATTTATTAAATAAACTGAAACAAAGCGATTATAACTTTTAAAAAATTATAATTACTTCAAATAAATGAAACAAAACAGACTCATATCCTATGCAATTATTTTCTTTATAAAACACGTCATTATTATAATTCTTTTCTATATTATTAATATGACAACGATATTTATTTATTTATTTTAAATATTTTTTATAAATTTGTCTTTGACTTTTG
Organism: Pittosporum tobira; assembly: GCA_032359685.1. Taxonomy (NCBI): domain Eukaryota; kingdom Viridiplantae; phylum Streptophyta; class Magnoliopsida; order Apiales; family Pittosporaceae; genus Pittosporum; species Pittosporum tobira. The sequence goes on from JAUMHB010017775.1 coordinate 38,502, forward strand.
TTTGGAACTTATACTCACTCAGCACGTTATGAATTTTTCTATTGTCCAACATTTAAAAAATATATTTAAACAAATTAAAAGTCACGTAAAAAAATGTGAAATAATGATTTATCATTAATTTTGAGTGCGTTGGAGTACTGGTATGATTCTTAACAATCAAGCAACTAATAAAATAATATATGTATTCAAGATACTTTTAAGATCAAAATTACAAGATTCTAGAGACATGGGTACAGTTCATTATAATTTTACCAGAGAAAATACAATCTATTATTCAATTTATAAAAATTGGTTTATAATGTCGCCTTTTCTTTTTTTGGTTTTTTTTTTTGTTTGGATATTAAGGTGGGCAGTCTACAAACACCATCTTAAGAAGCTAATCAATTGGAGACGGGAAGGAGGACGAAGAAAGAGGTGGCGAGGGACTTTGGAGCCTGCAAGAAGCAGCAACACCCACCTAGCTTCTTGTTATCTCTAATACAATGAACTTTCTAACCCCATCTCAGTTGACTCAAAACACAAGAAAACAAAAAACGTAAACTGGCAAATAGCAGGATAGAAATCTAGGAATTGAGATCTAATATATTAAGGGGCAGTCTAACAGTTGTAAGTAACCATACACCGGCTGTCTGCTTGAAATTTTAAAGGAAGATAATGAACTATTCCGACTCCACGACTCCACACCAACCGAAAAGATAACAACACTTCTCTGAGACTGAAAAATTACAAATAAGAATTTTGAAAGGACTTTGTTTATTGAGGTGGATAACGGGGCATCATTCCGGCATGTGGGTAGCCATTTTGGTTATGCATATGCATCATGGAATGACCCATTTCAGGCGCCATACTTGGAGGAGGATGAGGCATGTAATGTCCAGGCATGGAATGAGGTGCCGCTGAGCTCCAACCGCCAGAAGGTGTAGGAGGCACTGCATGAGCTGGAGCATACTGGGCCCCACTATACTGATGCGCACCCGGCCCTGCCACCACTCCGGGTGGTTGTTGCCCTAGGAGTGAAGGTTGGGAGTTGAACAATGGAGCATTTTGAATTGTAAAATCTCTGCTCCTATCATTGTTGACCTGACATCAATAACACATACATCCAACAATTAGGCACTGCTTGTATTATTAACTCCTATAAAAGTGATAGTATCAATGTCTAATTGTTGTGTTGGTGTATCGCCGTATTACCTTTATGCTCAAATCAGTGTGGCGTGAATACGTAATATGAAGCTTGCAAAACCCTCCGTCATAAATGCAGTGTCCTTCCAATGCTGACTTAGCAACCACGGCTGTTTCAACATCTGCAAACCCATTAACCATTAATAACACTCCCCATTCCAAAATTAGAGATACCTTGAAAAAACGTGTAAGGTACTAATGTTTGTGAGAGAGAGAGAGAATGACTTGAGTTTGTAAGCTTTGTGAGTGAGGAGCAAGGAATAGAGAGGTGAGATGTAAGAAAGCAAGGAGAATACAAAGAAGAGAGAGGGTGACTTGAGTGGGTATGTCTTGTGAGAGTGGAACAATGAAAAGTGGGGTGAAAGAGACATGTGAGGCAGAAGAAGAAAGAGTAAATTAGGAATATCATTGCATTTTATTGTCCTCAAAGAGGAAATGTATCTCAAATTTTGGAATGGACCAAAAAGGAAAAACAATCTCTAATTTTGGAATGGAGGGAGTACCTAATTTGGATGCCCTAACATCGTCTAACTCAAGTCATAATGTATCCAAGACAAGCTGATATTAATTATGATATCTATTCTAAGGTCGACCATTCTCAAGAATATATATGTAACAAACTGTACATACCTAATGTCCTTGCATGCATGACATGCTTGCTGAAAGGGACACTAACTCAAAGCTTCGCAAGCATTTTAGCAACAAAGGTTGGATTTTAAAATTCAGTAACATGAGTATGACTAAAGGGCAGGATTTTGCTTACCAGGGTACTGAACCAATGCTTGAAGTCCATTATACTTATCAAACATGGCAATCTTCAGGACAGACCCAAAAGCAGAGAAAACCTAAAAGAACAGAAAAAGAAAATATATATATAAAACAAAAAACACAAAATAGTCTATGCAAAATTCAATATCTATGCATAATAGTCATGAGGATACCGTGACTAAAGCATCCAAGGTGACCTCATATTGCATGTTCTCAATGGAAGCAAGAAGAACATTACTATCAGGCAGCTCACCCTTCTTTCCATCTACACCCACAACCATCTGCAGTATCGAAAAAATTAACTTTCATTAGTTGAACCCTTTCCCCCCCAAAAACGAGAAAACTGCCCGCCCTAGTTGATAAGAACAATAAAGTGCCAATTACAACATTTACCTGCCCACTAGCATCTATCGCAGAGGGATTGACAGGAAGCCCGAGATTGGTGTAGTCCCTGAATCATAAGGTAATCAGTTAACATGGTTAATACTTTAATACTCGTACAATACCGAAATATGCAGCATACAATGGCTCTGGAATTTTTTTAGGATTATTGCTCTCTTTTGCTCGTCTGCTAATAATTTAATAAAGAAATCTTTCTTACACATTATCAAAAGATTCATTAGTATTTGAACCCGAAAGGGATTCTTAGTCAAAATGGGAATCTCGGGAGATATAGAAAGATACAAACTCTATTTCTATATTTCCTATATTTGAATTATATATACAAACACAAAATGGGAAGAGTAATTCATTTTATTTTCTTAATTTCATGAAAAGAAGAATTCATTATTTTGTCATGCTAATAGGGGCTTCTTAATTAAGTAATCAGGAATGTAAAGGAAATAATAGAGTCCCTCTCTCTTTCTTTCTATATGATGAATTATTACATGCAACATTTAGAAACTAAGACAGCAAAATATTTTTTGCCAAACATACCTGCTACGATGGCTCTGGAATTTCACACTCAAATCTGTGTGCGCAGAATATGTGATTTTAAGCGAACATGGACCCAGCTCTGGAATTAAATAACTGATAAATGTCCGAGAATGAAATGTCAGTAAAATGATCATGCAGAAAGATGAAAAGTAAGAAAAACATAATTTAACTTAAATAAACCGACAAGCATTAAAATTTATTACATAAAGAAGCACCGTGATGTATCATAGTGAAAAAAGAAACATGAAATACATCCAAGTTGAAAGAAGTCAGTAGGAAAACAGTGATTTCTTGTGCAAAATATATTTGACCAGAATCAGCCACCTGAATACCTGATCAAACCATGTTATGCCAGATAGGCACTATCAATTTAAGCAAGGATCTTTTTTGGTGTGCCAAGGTAAATCCCCTTGGAAAGAGACTGTAGTATTTGAAGGAAACAGAAATTGATAACGTTGAATAACTAAATGGAAAATAAAAAGTACGGACCTTTTCTTTAACTCAACAAAAACGGGGAATGAATGCACACTTTTACATATTCTTATGAAATTAGCACCTAACATGTAATGAACCAGGCATGTGAATATCTAATGATAGACTTCACAGAGTAATATAATAGTTGAACTACATCCCATGAAAATATAACCTCACCTTGGAATCATTCGCCCATCAAGTGCATCCTTAGCAGAAGTGGAAGTTTCTGCGTCCGAAAATTGCACCAGAGCCTAGAAAATTCGGAAGTGTTACAAGGCTGGGAGAAGCCAGTACTAAAAGAATAAGGTACTTATACACACCTGAAATCCGGCTGTCTTCTCAAATGTAGTAATCTTGTGCACAAATCCAAAAGCTGAAAAAACCTGTAAAAGCAAGAATAATCATTAAAAATTGAGGAAACGAATTATAGCATAGTCAGCAGATAATTTCCTTCCAACATTAGTGTATAGTTACAAAATTGAAAAACCGAGAATACAATAATAATGCATACAAACAGGGGTAGCACATTTCAATTCCCATAAACAGTTAGAAGAATTATCTACCTCCTACTATCAGATGATAAAACCACTAATTGGCAATACCACAAACTGAGTAAGGGTGTCAGCTGAAGTATATTGAGTGATATATGACTATATAGAGTAAAAGTATCAGCAGGCCAGTTGGACAAGGTCCATCCATCATCCAAATTGCATGGGTCCAGGGTTTTCAATGATCTGAATCCAATCAGAATAGACAAAGGATAAATAGAACACCGAATTTTAAACCGTGAACAAGCGTATACAACCATAAGCTAATATTTTGTTTACCATACCCAACAAATTCCAAGACAATAAACCAATAATATTGTCTAATGAGTTATATTATTCTCCAGGAACACACATTTAATAAAAACAGAAAATTAATGAGTTGCATTCTATGCTTATAACTTTTTCTGTTGCTGATGGGTTACCATACTTAATGATTGCATGGAACAGCTGTTTCTTGGTTTTCCAAGAACAGCTTCCTATATTTCCCAGTTAACAATAAGATCCTTTAGTATTTAGAGACAAAAACTAAAATATTGTATAAACAAGATAATCAAAGAATCACATCTGATATTCAGACCGATTATGAACAGCATCTAAAACTCAAGAAGGGTAGGACAGGGAGATGAGGAGGAAGAAAGAGTCAGTGTTAAGGGAAGGAGAAAAGAGACAAACACACATCCGCTCTTTCTCCCGATGCAATAAGCTGCCATCGAAGATAATATCCTTGACTACACCTGCTGATCCATTCACATTCATGTCAAACAAAAGCTTAAACTAGCATGACATGCAACAACCTAACCACCAAATATTGTAGGCAACATCTTTTATTGACAGGAAAACCTCTTTGCAACCAAGCATGTAACATATGATTACATACCAGGTGTAAAACATCGATACTAACAAGCCGTGCATCAGTCCCCTCAATTGTTACCAGAAGTACATTTCCAGCAATATCTGCGGTAGTTTTGTTGTTCACTATTTCTTGTCTGTTGGAATATTGCAGGTAGACGGTTTTCCCTCGTACCTGGGCCGGTTCTGATGATGAAGCATAATAAGAAATCATTGCTATAGCTTGATTTAGTTCAGCCTAAAAACAGTAGGGAAAGTTCAAAATTAGTACATCAATAAACAAAAAAGGGAAGACAATGAACCGATATAGGGTGGAAGACCAGGAAGGTAACTATCGATGCACACTTACAAATTCAATAAAAGCTTGATTTCGGTTGGCTCCGACATTACATTTTGTGTTGACAACTGCACCAAATGGCTTCCCAAGTTCAATCAGTTCCTCCTCAGTGCACTCCCATGGTAAGTTCCTCAGATGGAGGACCTTCGATGGTGGCTGTGTGTAGCGGAACTGAGGCTGGCTGGATACAGATGCCATGATGCTTTATAACGTCAACCTACCACACAACAAATCAGGTAAATACCCAATAAATTGGGATTAAGCACAAAAATTCACATCATAAAGAACTTAATATATTCCTTTGTCTCAAGATAAACTCCAACTAAACCAATTTACAGTTTGCGAATATCATAAAGAATATTATCTCAAATTAAAGAAAGTTGGACCAACTCTTTCGGACAAAGATAGACTTCTGACATAAAACATCAGTTCCCGAAAACATGAAAAAAATTTATGCTATCTATAGTCTACTTTGTCGTTACTTTGTCGGTTCGCATGTCCAATACTTAGCTCTTCTGTAATATGTTTCAGCAATGCTGACCTATCAAAAACTTGAACTAAATAGCCACATGTCAACTTCCACATCTCAAAAGTGAAAACTAAAATAATACTCCGTCTGTTCCAAAATTAGGGATAAATTCAAAAACGAAGGTTTTTAAAAAAAAAATGTTTCACTGCACATTTATATAAAAGGAAAGCGTTTGTAAAACAATTTTTGTTAGAGATATTACAAATTTTCATCTATATCTATAATCAAATGATAAAGTAGGAATATCACAGGTCTTTAATTGTACTAAAGAGAAACATATATCTAATTTTGGATCGTAGCAAAAACTAACAACCATCTCTAATTTAAAACCTATAAAATTTCCATAACAAGTATATGAACATGCAAATCATGTAAAATGCGTGTTGTTAACAGCATATTTCAGATTAACATACCCAATAAATTACATCTACACAAACGAATTAAAAGAAAAATCACCAAACAGTCCACAGTTTTGCTACGGCCTAAATAAACTAATCCTGAAATCACACAGCCGAATTAGCAGATTAACAGCTGTAAAAGGTAACAACAGCAATCAGGAGACAGAGAGGATAACATCCAAATATAACGAATTAGGGTAAGGAATATCAGAAACAGGAATGGATAAATTGATTACGATACCTGAGCTGAGCAACGATAAAAACTTTCGGCTAATTAGGGCTCGCAAAAGAGTAAACGAGACGGGAAAAAAAGGGGGTTATTATCGGAGTGCGGTGCAGAGGTGATACAAGGCCGATTTTATATTGGAAACAGGGAAATCTGTCGTGGCAAGCGCCGTTTGACACAACCACAATCTAGTATGGGGACAAATATGTCATTACGCAGGAAAGGTCGGGATTGAGTCTATCCTAGTATCCATCCCTTCTCTTGGATAAAAATAAAAATAAAATAAAAAATAAAAATAAGTATATATAGTAACAAATATGTTATTTAAAGAATTTTTTAAGTCGGGATTATAAGGATAGAAAAAAAAATATTGTAATTCTTTTTTAATTTCATAATGGTTGTTATTTTTATTTTTGTATCATTACAAATCTAACCAATTTGATTTTTTTTTAAATTTAAAAATTGGTCAAAATTTTCTCTTAGTTAAGATTTCTCAACATAAGAATCTCACAAATATAAAAATATATATAATTTTTCTTAAATTTCATATATATTATTTATTTAATTTTAAAAACTTATCAATATTGTGTTAATATTTTCACAAAAGATGTATACTTCTTCCTCTCACATGAAGTGAGAAAGGGGAAACACTTCCTATTTAAGTATTTAGGAAAAAAGCCTTATCAAAAACATATCATCCAAGTAGTAATATAGTGGCATTATTTTAAGTAAAACACATGTATTATATAGCTTCTTAAGGGATGATATCGGAACATGCCGCTGCCAACTATTTTTCCTTAAACTGCTGCTTTACTTTTTATCTAAGTAGTAATGTAGTGACATTACTCATGTCTCACAAAATAAATAGACAATAAATTCATTTCAAAATTTAGATATATACACAATTTTAACTTAACCGATTTCGCAAAATCGATTAAGTAAAAATTATTACAAATTTATTCCGTATTCGTTTGTTACCACAACTACCAAAACTTAGTTACGGTTCCAACAATACAAGATCTTTGAGCAACTGAACCCAGATGCTCGAAAACTGAGTAGCAACGCCTTAGTTGTCCAGTTATTCAGTTCATACATGGAAACTAATAGCACATAATTCAACAGCTCCGCAAAGAAAACACAATACTTGGGCCTCACAAATCCAATATTATTTGATACAGTAAGTAAAATAAAAGAGTATTCACAAGTCCTGACTGAAATCATACATTGAACATAACCACCACCATACGAACTGGGATTAATTGGAAGCGTCTTCCCTTAGCCATGCAAATCAGTTGTATCGAACCATTTTACTTTTGGAGCTTCGCTGACAACGCGACTATGTTACCAGAAAATTGTTCAAGGCTGACCTACAAGAACATCCTTATAAGGAGTTGGAGCTACTACCGTTGATCCGACATCTTCGGCTAATTGCCTTTTTCTCCTCCTCTCGTTTTCTAAGATGAGGGGGACCTGCCCTTCCCTTACATGAGCTAGTCGCTCTTGTGCTCCCCCTCGCAGTTTCTCTAGCCGCAGCACCCCGTCTATTTGTTGCATCTTGAACACTTTGACTAAATTTGTTAATCCCCCAATGAAGAACATTAAACTCCCGAATATGCCTATCCAAATCCAAGTCCCGCTCTGCAAACATAAATCTTATCAGAAGCTTCAAACAAACTCATGCAAAAAAGAACCACAGTATCAATCAACGTTTAAAATGCAGACTTATGAATTTTATGTGAACCATGATATTTTTTGAAGTTCAAACATAGTTAAAATCATTCATCGCCAAGTTGTCCCTCCTTTTTCCTTTTTGTTTCTGGTTTAATTTTTGACACTGCTCATGCTTAAGTTAGCTCTGAGATTAGAATTTGATGAAAAAATCAATAGGTTATACAAAAACATTGTCACATCATTAAGTTATCAATCTATACACGACCTTTGATTTATATACAGATGCAATAGTTTCTTATATTATGATAAATAGTTGACCATTTTAAATTCACCGTATCCAAATCCACATACTGCATGGGTAATTGCCCAAAATATTAAGAAGCTCACTTACTAATAAATATAGACCATGATGCAGCGTGCTCGCCTGTTCTCGAGAATTAAGAATGGAACCCACCACGAACAGCAAGCTCCCCATCAGAAAAGGGATGTGGACACACTCTTGCAAGACTTGAACATGGCCATCAGCCCTCTCATAGACCTGGCATGAGTTAAGTATGGATCCCAGCACCTGCAAAGCTGGGCCCGCAATTAGCATGTTCAGAGCATGCTTCTCCAATTTATAGTAACCGTATCGCTTTTCCTCCTGAAAATTTTCAATAAATTACAAGAATGAAAGACGTTAATTTTCCAACTTATATATAGTAACCGTATCCCCTTTCCTCCTGAAATTTTTCAATAAATTACAAAAATGAAAGACTTTAATTCGAACAAATTGTTTATGAATGTTCAACACACTTTCTTTGAGGAGTTGCTCCATCCATTCCAAGATAGAAATACATCTCTAAAATGACTTATTTTAAAGAAAATTTTATTTTTTCAAACTTTTATAGGTTGAAGTAAATTTACCTAGAAACATAAGTAATAGCATGGATTTTGTGCAAATTTATATAGATAAATAAAATTGAGGGAAGAAGAAGAAAGAGTATAATTTAAGGAGCAGACCTGAATGAACAGAAAAAGAATACCCAAAAAAGAAAGAAGGATCCCCAAGATCTGAACCAGTGGCACCGCTAATTCCACCAGAGCCAGCTGCATGTCGTGTTCGATCAGCGGCAAACAATAATCAATACCGGCAAGATGAGCTATAAGATCGTGAACGTTCACCATGATTATGAGACCAAAGGCTATTAGTATAAGAACAAGCCCAGATTTAGGTTCATTTGACAGCTGAGCCGCGAACCCACTAACTAGCAATATCGTCGCGAATACATAAAGGCCTGCGTTTATGTACTCGGCTCGGTTTCGGGCCAGCCTCGGCCCGTACGTTCGGCTCTCACGCGCCGTCGCTAGCTTCACCATTTTCGTTCTATGTACCTTATTTAATCAAGTTTCTACAGGAGTATTTATGTATTTGAGAAGAAATTGACAGAGAGTTGGGTGAGATGAATGGAGATGCGGAGAAAGTGATAAAGTTGAGACGGGAAAATAGATAGAGGAAGTGGATCCGTTACAGAGAAAACAGCAGAGACAGAGTAGCGGGCTACGTGGCTCTCATGCATGGAGTTCGCCTTTGAGCTTTTATTGTGTTGAGTAAGCCAGTTGGACACGTGGTAGCTTACCAATTAATTTTCTTAAAATGATTTCAAATCAGTTTTTTTTGCTTTATAAAATTCTTCTCATCATTTAGAACTTCTCCTCTTCCCGTCTCAAAATTAAGGTTGATTTATACTTTTCACCTTTTAAATTGTCATCTAAATATATTTTTATTTTTCAATTTTTAATTATTGTAATAGTTTTTTTTTAAGTTATAAATTTATAACAATTGACTTTAAATTAAGATCATGTCGTGTAATTTAAAATTCTTGATTTGAAACCAAATGTTATAAATTTATAATTTGAAAGAAATAATTGTAACAATCAAAAATTGAGGGACGAAAGTGTAACTGGGTGATAATTTGAATGGTAAAAAGTGCAAATCAGCCCAAAATTAAAGTACTTTTGACTTTTCCTTTAATTCATGAAATTTTAAAATTAAAAAAAA
>JAUMHB010017776.1:16405-26965 GCA_032359685.1 Pittosporum tobira
TTTATTGACATAATTTAAAATCAAATAAATATTGATAATATACTCTTTAAGCTGATACATTGGTGTTAATACGGGTGCTAATGAATTTTAAATTTTTGGACTACCAAGATGGAGGAGTTTGATACACTGTTTAATTTTGAGGTGTTACTCTGATAATTTTTACTGCTGAGAGTGAAGTAGCTTAGGAAAATGCATTGCATGATTTTCATGCCAAAAACTGCTTTTACTTTTATCTAAACCACTCATGCCCCAAATATTTCACGTGTTAATATTTGTTCACCACATACCAAGCAAGGTATGGTACATAATGTATCACAGGAAAGAACTATTGTTTGCGCTAGGGGTAAACGAGTTGAACCTTGGCGAACGAGCTAGAACTCAGCTTGTTTGAGGATTGGCTTGAGCTCGGCTCATTAAGGTAAACAAAGGCTCGGCTCATTTATGGTTCATTACAAGTTTCACGAACAAGTCAAGTTCGGGCTCAAGCTCATTTAATACCACTTGCTACCCTGTCAAACACAACTAGTAAGAAAATGAAACCCTTCGAACCAGTTTCAGAATGATGATTCAAAGACTCCGTATATAACATTCCAGGGGTACGTAAAACATGATGACATGATGAAAAACTTGGAAACCAATCAATAGCAAATCCCTATAATAAACCTCGTAAAAGGCAGCCACACATACATATCCAGAAGAAACCATGAAATCATTATTTCTGAAGACGACAGAAAAATGTTAAGGGACAACCAAATTATGGGCACAAAAACTGTACAAAAGCAATCCCCATATCCGACAACAACCTCACTCTAAAAATCCATAAAAATCAGATGCCTAATTACTTAAATTCCCTCAATAAAAATTTCTGGTTCATATAATTAAAGCCTTCAACTCGCAATTACGTTAATGCCACAGCAAGATTATTACCTGCAGGGCATCTTTGTCGGCGAGGGCGTCTAGTTGTCTTCCCCCACCCAGTTAGGCTTCTATCCTCCAATCCCGCCACTTCAATACTGTTGTTAAGCTGCTGAGTCAGCTGAGTGCACTCTGGAGTCACCACCACATGAGGGGTGGGGTCCACCACACACCGCCTCCTTCCCCTTGCTTTTCTCGTCAATCCTCCGTTCCATTGATGGCCCGTAGCTCGCATCAGACCTCCAAACGTCTGAAGATCTTCGGTAACCTCGTGCCTTGACAAAGAAACGAGACCAGGAAGGATATCCCTTTGGAAGTCCCTTCGCTGCCTCCCTCTCCTTGCCTGGCCCTTCCGGGTTCGACTCGGTAATGAACTGGGGCCCGTTTCTTCCGCTTCTTGGAATTCGGGTACAAAAGGCTTGGGCATGTAATCTTCTTCCCTGGTTTCCTCCAGTTGTAATGTCATCATCTCAAATTCATCTATCTCCTCTAAAATCTCAACATCTCCACCATCTCTACCTCTTGATCCTTTGCAGACCTTGCTCTCATGATCTCCTTCTTCAATTACGTCTGCAAGCCATAAAAGGGAGTCTGACAAACAAGCGTCAGAGGGGTGATCAAAACAGGACAAGGAGATGTCAACTATTGCTTCTGCTGCAATTCTATCAACTTCGTCCCCTTTTTGGTGCTCATCTTTGTGGTCTGGAGATTGTAATGGCTCCTGTTGACTATGCTCCTCCAGGGGCAAAACAGCTTCCTCTGGCTCTAAAACAACAGGAGCTTCCAGATCTATCTCCAATGCAATCTTCTTCTTGGGAGTGGTGCTTGCAAGAGATGATCCCAGTATATCTTCTTCCTCGCTTATACAAGAATTCAAATCAATATTCCTGAAATTGTTAAATTTTGTATCCGTTCCCTTCTCCACCACCAAAGCTTCTGCAAACATCAGTTCAAGAGACTCGGCATCCATTAAATCACAAGCTACGTTGATATCAATTCCTTTATGTCTCCCTTCATTTTCTTTTCCTTCGCCTTTAGGGGGGAAATGAATGGACGCAGAGCTAGAGACGAGCGATGATGTGTCATTTTTAGAAGTAAAATTTTTTCCAAAAATGGGAACTCCAAATAATTTTCCATTGCTTGGACTGTCGCCTGAATCCCTCTTGACCCCAACATCACGATCACTTGAAGAAGATGAAACATTCTGAATACATAAAACAATAGGATCTTTTACAGTTTCTTTTTTGGTCAACTGATTACATACTGGCTTTTCTCTAAGCCAAGGTAATACTGCTAGATGGTCTTCACGCTTTCTTTTTCCATCTAAAATTTCATGACTTTGCGGGGGAGCCACCTCATTAGAAGAATTTCTCGGAGGGACCATATTCAAGTTCACATCCATTCGTGACCTAAGATCCATCACATCGGAGCCCTTGAACAAGCCTGTGGAACCATTATTGATTAAGTTCTCTGATGTTCCAACATCAATCCTATTGCTGTTCAGATTATCATAAGCAATCAAAGATAAGTTGGCTGATAGTTCCTTGGACCCCGATGATGACCCATGGTAAAATCCATTCCGAATAGGAAGATCGCCTCCCAGACCTGGATTCAACCTAGAAATACCATTAGCATGCCACTTGTCACCAAAAATCTCATGTGTCTGAGCTGACAGCCGAGCACTTCTAGAAGTTTCAGATGACAAAAAAGATGGGCGCGTGGGAACTGATGACAACTTCTGAGTGAAGCTAGTATTTGGTTTTCCCCAAGATGTGACAGACTGAGACCATGAATTGGCCGCATCTGAGGGATTAAAAAATGGATATTGATTGGATATTCGTGAAGCCACAACTGAATCCGGATGGTTATTGGAATTATCACGATTTCTATCAGAAATTTCATAACTACGACTTCTCTCCATCCATGGTTCTTCCCTCCTAAAATCAGTTGGAAAAATATAGGGATGTTGATGAGCCTTGTCCAGCACAAATTGTGATGAATGGGAAGATATAGGCAACTGCTCCGGTTGGAGAAACTGAGGAACACAATTCCGGTCCCTTCCACTGTTCCCTGCAAAGAGAGTAAGCACTCCGATATAACCATAAGCAACCAAAAGGAAGAAGCAAATCTTACTTTCAGATGTGATGGCGACAATTTTAGTACATCAAATTATTTCAAGGTGACAAATAAGAAAATAAGGTAGCCTTTGTGTTAGGATGGTCATGAAAAAGGCACAAGAGACTTTTCTAATAAAGAATTACATAGAATATGTGTGGAGTATCAAACTATCAAATGAAATGTTTTAAAGAAAATAAAAGGTGAAAAATAAACATTTACCTGCTTCATCCATGCAGGATAACCACCCTCTCGTGTTGCCCTTATTCGCCGTAGATTGATTGTTCAAATTCCCATTACAACTTCCATGTTGAGAGTTTTGTGAATACTCTTGAGACAGATCTATAAACTGCGACTTTGGTTTAGCAGTGATATCAAGGCCTCTGATCTCTCCATGGCAGGCAGAGCGACCAAGAAAATCTACAGATAAAGGGGGAGTGGTTTCCTCAACCTGAATCAGTTCATTCAGATCGGCGAACCCATGAGATTTTTTCAAACATGGATCAGATGAAGTATCTGTAGTGCCATCAGTCTTCCCCCCACCAAGAAACAACTTTACACCATTATCGGGTGCAAGTCTATGATTTCCAGTTGGATGATAACTTGAAACATCTGATATATTAGTGTCCCGGATCTGTTGCCCTTCTTCGGTATCATCAATGTATTCATCAGCTGGAAGTTGAAGATCAAACAACTTTTTCCTAACCTTTGAGGGTCTAGAATCTGACAACCCATAATCTTTTGAACTACACGGAACGCGAGTGCTGTTTCCTTTTGTACAACTCAAAGGAGAATCAGTGCCTTCAGAAGTACCCAATATAGGCGGTCTAACCCAACCAGGGTTAGGTAATGGAAAGCTGGGGATATGCCAATTCTTAGCTTCATCAGATGGCATTTGTGATGATGGTAAGTGGCTCGATGATGATGATGCCTCAATCGATATCCGCTGTTTATAAACTTCCTTCTTTTTAACTTCTTCCATCATGTCCCTTTGTACTCTGTAAAGGCGGTGGAGTTCATAAACCTGTGCAACAACAAAGAGTGATATAAAAAGAGTCCCATTTGTCAAATATTTTTGTTCCACAAAAAAAGTTCCATTTTAACTAATGATAGTACAAAAGGACACATTATCCTGAAGTTTATGATGACAATTAGGTTATCATGCCACCACTACTAAACTAAACAGTCATTATCTTAGGGCCAAACATGGAATGAAATTATATTCTTGAAGTTTGCAAATATTCTAAATTTTTGTGGAACAGGGGAAGTAACTAAAATGTAGCATGTACATTGTACAAGTTAAAAAATGGTGAAATTTAGGGAAGAGCGGACATTTGAGAATACACACACACACACACACCTGATTTTTGAATATGGCTTCATGCTCGAGCATTTTCTGCTTTAACACATCCTTCTCGTACCCTGGATATCCATCTGTGACAGTCCTTGGCATGAAGCCATTATTACAGTACTGCCCATTTAACAAGTTCCTATCTCCTCCATAAATTAGAGACCAGCTACTACTATTAGAATCTTCATTAATATCCCTCATGGAGTAATATCCAGGCACGTGGCTTTTACAGTGCACTTCAGTTCCCATTCCTGCCAACAAATTCGAGACCATCTCAAGCCACACATGACGTGAACTATTCTAACACCAAATGCAGTAGAAGCTAATTTTTATTTTATTTTTTCCCCTTCCCTTCAGGCCAAGTAGAAGATACTTCCAAGTAAATAAGGAATCCTTTATTCAATACAATGCCATTTTGTTCTACATAGAATCTCTAAGTAGCATGACAGCATTTGGAGCAATTGATCAATCACAGAAAAATTTGCCAGTTTTACACCAATCTGATATAATGTAATTTATTCCTCGAGAGGTCGAGCCCACACATATTGAAGGTGACCACAGAATACTACAATTATAAAAAGCAAGGAGATCACTCACATAAAAAAGGGCATCAAAAGCAAGTCTCTGATGATGTTCCGAAAAAAATATGGAGTAAACAGAACTCAAAATTCTAATTGCATTAGATAAATTAATTCAATAACCATTTGAGTAATTCCTTGTACTTGCAAGGAATGTATCCTTTAACTAATTCAATTTGAATGCAGACACTCAACTTCAGGTATATTGACTACCATATAAGTCCATAAACACGATCAACTGATTGCCCAATAAAGTAAGGTCACGAAATACTAGAAACCAGGTCAAGACAGATAAACCCTTACAATCTCAAACTTTAGATATTAAACCCTGAATGATTCTATCATCAGTAAGAAAAGTCTCCAAAGTTATTTTTTTTGCTTTGCTACTGCCACATAAGGTGATTTAATTACAAAGGGAAATTAGAACAGTGTATTACTGATCAATCATCAAATCCGTCCTTAATAAAAACATAATATTCAGTTTAGTACATATAAGCTACAAGATAAAAGGCAAATTCATAAACCCAATTGTTGTCAGGCCACAAAATTAATAATCCTCAAAAACCCACATACAGAAACTTGAAATAGATATTTGACTATATTAACCAAAAAAATAAATAGGCGATTAAAAGTTTAAAACCCATAAATCTGATCACATAAAGAAGGGAATATAAAATTTACCTCACACCCACATCCTGTAATCACCTCTCCTCAAGAATCCCCCATGGATTGACTCGTTCATTAAACAGTAGTATCTCCAGGACAACCCAATAACTCAAAAATCATAAAATTCAGATTATATTCAATAACTAGAAAAAACCAAGTAATAATTAATTAGAGTAATAAAAACAGAGAAAGAATGAAGAGGGTATTTTGGCAACACCATTGAATAATAGCTTTAGATCGTGGTCAAGTAGAAGAAAAAGAAGCAGATTTCGATCTGCTGGGCCAGTCCTCTGGGTGAAGGTTTTTTTTTTTTTTTTAGAGAGAGAAAGAGAGAGATCCCAGATAACAAATCTTCACACAAACACAAAACAAACGACCTTCTAAGAACAGTGACATAAAATTTGTCAACATCCGGTCTCTTTTTATTCTCTGCTCTTTCTTCACTTCATGATTTCATTCATTTCCTAATAAATAATTTATGGGTTTTTCAAGAAAATGAAAAAAGAAATGAGCTTTTCTAGATTCTCTCCACCTTCCTTGCCTTTCGAACAGATATTAGTATTAATGAAAATTAATTACCATAAATAAAACCGTCCAACAGTATCGTATGGACACATTAAATACATAAATAATTATTATCTTCACACGGGTTTTTACTAATTGTACAATTATCAAAATATGTAAGTCTCGCTATCATGTAAAAATTAGGACTTAGTATTACAGTTTTGCTCGTGGCAATTTATTTAATTAATTTATAATTTTTTTTAAATAAATAATCTTAAAAATATTTTTTTGATTGAATATGAACGTTTTAAGCTGTTTACATCTTTTAAAATATCCATACATATGCAAATAAATATGTGTTTATGTCCACTTTCTTTTAAAAGTTATAAATTGAGTATAATAATATTTTTAATTTATTTTTAAAAATTAATTAATAAATATTTATAATTATAATTTTTTTTAACTAAAAATAAATTTTAAACTATTTTAGAGTAAATTGAACCTATCTATAGGGCGTGCGTCACTACTCTTAACAGCAAACTTGTCAAATCTTCTAAGCTACTAGTTTTATTTTTTTAGCACTAATAATAAATAATTATTACCCCTGATTTATTGCCTTTTTAAGCGTAGTACTTTATTGGCTAATCTACATCAGACAAAAGTGGGGCCCAGATGGTTGGCTTGGCTGTTTGAGAAAGGAGGATGATAATATTATTAATTAAATACCCTTTAATCCAAATGAATTTACAGAATGGTATTGGTATACTTCTTTGTTTGATTTTGATTGGTTGATTGCTGATTTGATGCTTTTCTGCACAGACCAGATTTTGTGTGAGAGTAGTACTACTGTATAACTGTCATAAAAGCACAAATAGATGCTAGTACACATACATGTCACACGTGGCATCGTTTGCAGCACATCAGGACCATACATAACATAATTTGTTTGGTGGTGGGGCCAAGTTGGGATAAATGCTTTGCTTAAATGTAAGGGATTATTAGTTTTAAAGAAAATTGGTAAAGTTGCACCCAAAAAAATATATATATATATATTTATAATCACACTCTAAATATCTGCATTTTGTATTCCCCCGTGAAATATATTTTTTTAGGAGATCGTTGGAAGTAAGTACGAGTATTTTAAATAATATAATTTTTATTAATTTATTAATTGATATTTATATAATTACATAAATATACATTTATTTTCTTTTATTTTCTTTATTATTAAATGTATGTATGAATTGATTCTGAAAATTTAAATTTATATGAATTAATTTGATTATATTCTATACAATTATGATGATTATAAACTAAAAATACTATTAATTACGTAGAATAAATTTTTTATATATTACTAAAACACATTCATATCAATTTAAAAATAAAAATATTTTAAATTACTTTATTCAATTTGAAAATAAAATAAAATATTGTGTAGTTAAATGCAAATGTTCATTTTCTAATGACAGTATCACTTGTTATTATAAATAGTTAAATAATGTAAGGAATGCTAATTAAAATCAAAAAAAAAAAAAAAACTCACAAAAACTTTGTCACACGTGAATGTGGGCATGTGATGGGAGTAAATTGTGGAAGTAACAGTTCAACTTTTTGTTAATTATTTCAAGAAAATCATCTACTGACCTGACCAACCACTGTGTCTTGCTTCAAACGTATTTTAAGTTATTCAAACGGGTATTAAATTGGTTGCGTTAAATTTGTAGTAATAATAATTCAAATGACAATACACCTTGTAGTTGATCATTCAAAATTGGAAGACAAAATTTTGGATCGAGTTGTTATATTTTAAGCTGGGATTTATTGTTTGATTATAAATTTAATTTGAGTTCGAATCGAATCGAGATATTAATGAATAGAATATAAATATTTTATAATTCGATTAATTACTCGAATCTTATTAAATTATTTTTTTATTGAAACTCAATGCAACTCACTCGAAAATTTTTAAATACTCAGACTTTATTCGTATTAATGTTAGTAGTTAAACGAGTTTTCCACATACTCCATTTTAACCTCAATAAATTGTACAAGTATAATTTGAACAAATCATATTTGACTCGATTCAACTTGTTTTCATCTGTAGTTATATTCAGTGTTCTAAAACTCGACTAAGACAGCCGAGTAAGCGGCCGTTTAGACGTCATCGGAGGTAAAACAAATCGAGTAACTCTAAATCGGCTTACTTTTATTTTCCTTAGTCCCTACTTTTATTTTCCTTATTCCTGACAAATGCAAACCTTTTGTTACATCTTATATATAAATATTATATAATTTATTTTTTATTGATTAAAAATTATTTAAATTAATTTAAATTGATAAATATGACTTAATAATTGTACACGATTTCATTACCTTTCCCATTCCGCGAAAAGAAAAGCATTTACTGAATTTCAAACCTCATCTTTAATATTGTCAACTTTCATCACCCTTCTGTTGCCAAAAACGAATTTATTGCAGGTAGAACGTATATTTGTACATTTATTCTTTTATTACCTCTTGTTTGATTTTCAAACAGATCCAACAAATAATAAACACAAAAGTAATCAAGCAAATTAGTTATTATACTCCCTCTCACCGATTATAATAATTTTTTAAAAATATAATATAAAATTTCATATGTATTTGTAATAAAATAATTAATTAAAACAAAAATAATATTTTATAATATTAAAATAAAATTTATTTTAAATTTTGGAATATACTAAAATATAATAATTATTTTTTAACTTTAAAACGAAATTTTTATTGGTCATGGAAAACAGGTACACCGTCCATTGCCAAAGAACATGCGCAGTGCAATGTACCAATTATGGACAGGACAGGACAGGACAGGACAGGACCGGACCGGACCGGACCCTTTAATAGTTAGACGTTCAAGATCAACTTTACCGTCAACCTATCTTTTAAAAATTCCCGTTTAATTATAATTAATTTTTAATATTTAATTAACTAAATACTTAAAATTGATTCATTTTTATTTATGTTAAATAAATATTCAATTGCGACTGCTTAATCGATATGTTCTCATTCTACCGTTTAGATTTGTCTGTTGATTTTTAAAACAATGTCTACAATAGAGTGTAAGGTGTAGACTGTTCTATACTCTCGAGCTTTTAAACATTTAATTTCCACAAAAATATATCATCAAATTGCAAATAAAATTTGGTAGTCCCTAATTTGAAAGTTAATATATTTATTTATTTTTTTAAAAACGAATTCGGTAAAATATTACAATATAGAGTTTTAGAATTTGGAAATTAATTAATTTAGAAATTATCACACCTTCACAACTCAAAAGGCAACAAAATGCTATCTAGTAATTATGTGGTAATGGATACAGCAATATGATGTGCTTGGGCATATATATATATATATATATAAAGCTTATTAATGGAAAGTTTTTGACATCACTTAATTACTTTTGGAAATATGAATTTAATTGTATAATAATTGTTGAAGAATATTGAGAGGAAAAAAAAGATTTTAAAAGATAAAAGAGTTATGAATCGCGTTCACACGCTCTTATTCTAAATTATAAATTCGAATTTATTTTATTTTAATTAATATCGAAATTAATGTTATAAATTATATATAAAATACAATTACTTTCAAATTTTAAAATTTTAACAAATTTATATTATAATTTAAATTTTAAAATTTTAATAAAATTTTATTTTTATATAAATAACTTAAAAAATAATAATAGGATACGTAGCGGCCAACCAAGTCATTGTCCTATAGATTATTCCAAATTCAATTAGTAGAGCTTGTACAAACATATCATGTACTGTACAATTTGGGCTCCCAAGTTAGGCACACCCTTGACAAGCTTTGACTTTTTTTTTTTAAATCTTAAAATATAAAAACAAAATAAACATAGAACACATTTTTAGTCCAAATTTAATTATTTTTTTACACATCTTTTTCTCTACATTAATTATTTAAAAAAAAATCTAAAATTACTCAAGACTCATCAAATTATCACCCATTATGTAACCTTTGTATGCCACTACTTGTTTTACTTTTATAATTATAATTTTTCTAATTACATTTATTATTAAATGACAAAAAAATGAATATAATTAAAACTCATATGAATAATACATAAATAGTTATTTATATATATTTTTATTTTTATTTTTTAACAAAATATTATTATATTTTAAAACACATAAAAATACTTATGATATTGGGTGGAAGTCCTATTGGGTATAATTTATGTGGGCATCGCATTTAAATCTTATGAAAAACATTTTGTTAAGTCTTATTTGTGTGACAAATTTATTCAAGTTTCTAACTATTTACTCTCTCAATTCCATATTAATAGTCATTTTAGTTTGATGCACATATGTTAAGACCAGCAACAAATATTAGTGTTCAATTTCAATTTTATCATTTATTGAAAAT
>JAUMHB010017887.1:8321-26959 GCA_032359685.1 Pittosporum tobira
AATGCAGAAAAGTAAAGACACGAGGATTATAGAAGTTCAGAGCCTTGTGCTCCATCCCCACTTTCTCACTGCTAATTAAGTGGGAATGTCCAATAATCACCAAGATTATTCAGTTTTCACTGGCAACCTTCACCAAGTCCACAAAGGATAGTTTCTATGATTCCTCAAAGGAACTAGGGTAAGTTTAGACTTCTTAACAAAGCTTCTGCAACCACAAAGGTTTGATGCAGCTCTTCAATGAATCCACATGTTGATTCTAATAGCAACTTCTTGTTCAGCTCCTCTTGATCTGTCCTTGATCAAGTTTTCTTCTTCAATTTGCAAAGTCTGTTCTTCATGCCCTCTTACTCTAACAGGACTCGTGATAAATATCAATTTACATATTTTAGGCATAGGACTTGAGATAACGAATAATCAAACGCAAAATTAGCACAATTATGTCAATTAGGGTTCTTGAATTTATGATTCACCGTAGAGGGGAAATTTTACAAAGGCAATAAATATTGAGAGATGAGAGAGGGAAAAAACTAGGGAGAATTCTCTGGATAGAGATTGTTCTTCGACTTCACGGTCTTAATTTCGCATAGGAGTTTCCCATGTATCAGGGCATACACTTTTTGTCCAGAGAATTGGCATCAAATGGGTCAATTGGGTTACCAACAGAACTCCAAACATTAGCTCCAGTATGGAATGACAGGGTAGATAGAATGGAACCCATTTCAGGCCCAAATGGGAATGCATGACTATCTACAGTAGTACAGTCTCAGCAACCTCTCTACCAAACTTTTCTTATTCCAACAAGAACTTCATGGTTGCACTAACTTGTTTCTTTCATTTTTCTTACCTTTAAATTGGTTATTATTCAATCCCTGATCTCTCCATTAGAGAATGAGATGGCGTACCGCTTGAGCTAGAGCTCTTTGGTTCTTATATTTTATACGATTTCTTTCTGCATAACAAAGAGGCACACATATTGTACTATCTTACTACTCCCTCCGTTACTACGTATATTTTTTCGGCTAAGGCTCCACGCATAAAGTTTTGAACTTTCACACTAATGAAACATATGTGATTATAAACTTATTGATGCTCAACATGAAGAATATAAGACATCTAAAAGTAGAATATTGTCGTTTACTTTTACCTGTCGATAGGAAATGATCAGGGAGCTTAAGTAATTTGGCAAGCCAATCTAGAACAATCATTTCGAGTTCTGTGGCTGCAGGAGAAGTTATCCAACTAAAGCCCACCATGTTAATACCAGCACTTAGCATTTCTCCTAGAAAGCCCGCAACACTACTATTAGATGGGAAATAGGCAAAATAATCTGGGCTCTGCCAGTGGGTTACTCCTGGTAATATCTTCTCCTGAACATCTGCAACCACAAATTGAATGGCATGGTGCACCGATAAATCAATCCAATCAGTTTTATTTTTATTGTATTTTAAACTACGAAGATATATATCAGTCTTTACATATTTCTTTATGAGTTTTTATGGGTGTGTAGTCAAAGAAGAGCATGAGAAGAAACTTCACCATCAAGAACATTTTGCAAAGATTCAGGCTGATTTGGTGCAGAATCAGGCAAAAGTTCACGCAAGTACCCAGGCTGCATAGATTGATCATAATTACGTAAGTTAATATTGAAATTGTACTGAGAGCATGCATGAATAAAAAGTACACTTCAGTTTATCAGACCTGTAACCATCATTTAAGCAATAGAAATTTGAAACTGAGAAATATAAACTGGTATTGGCTTACCATCTCCAAAGCTATTCCACTATTCACGGGAAATGTATCATTCCTTAACTAGTTAAACCCATACATTAATGCAAGAGATAGGAGTTTAAGCTGAGCCAAGCTTATCAAGCTTGACTAGTTTAACTAAACAAACTTTTTATTGAGCTGTAAACGAGCTGAGCTCAAACTTTTTAATAAATATTTTGAAATATTTAATGTTATCGAGTCCTTAACGAGCTGAGCTTTAACTCAGCTCATTAAACTAAACAAGCAACTCGTTTAAGACCCCTAGCAAGAGATAAAGAAAGATTAGCAAAACACTGTTACTTTATATATACACAAACACACACACACACAAACATAATTCAAGCATGATAATTTAGACAAACCCAAAAGGCTAGTTCAATTATTCCTAAGCACGGTAACATTATGAATTAATTAAATACATCGGAAAATGAAGAAAATGGTAGAAATACCTCAACTTGGCTGAGGACAGGAAAAGATTCAATATTTTTGTAGTAATCAGCAATAAAATCAACCATCTTGTGAGCATTCTCTCTCAATTGTTCAGCATCCATTGGTTTCAAATTCAACCTACGCTCCCTACCAATTCCAAGAACAACACAACAACAATAATTATTCAGAATAAAAAAGATCAAAAAAATTATATCAAACAACTTCAGTGCATGATAATACTCGTATAAAATGTGGATTATGAGAAATTAATACTTACATTTTTACAGTGGACAAGTAGTGCTAAAGAAGTGGTGTTCGGGTTTTTCTCCTATATGGAAGGAAGAAGGAGGAGGTCGACCCGATAACCGACAAAATGTAGGCGGCAGAGCCAAAGAGATAGTTGGAGTCTGTTGTTTGACTGGTGACGTATCCGTGTGGCCTATGTTGCCATTGGATACGTAGTATTTGTTTTGTGGATGCTGTTGCTTGGCTCACTGACAGAATTAAGTGCTCGTTTCATAACTGGGTCTTGAAGATTACAGAGTGAAGTGAAATGCACTAAAAAAATATTATATTTAATAAATTAAATTTAAGTTTAATAAATTAAATTTATAATTAAATTTTAATTTTAATAAAAATTAAAAATTAAATTTAAACTGCGGAAAAGACAATTTGTTAAGTTAAAAATGTTCTTACTAAGTGCATGTTTGGTTCGTACCGGTCAAAATGATTATAACATATTTTTAAAAATTAATTATTTTTAAAATATTTTTTTATTAATTTATTTTTTTTATAAATTAAATATAAAAATATTATTAACTTATTTTAAAATTTTAATTAATAAATATTTTTTTTAACTCAAAAAAAATTTAATTAATAAATATTTTTTATTTTATTTTAAAATAAATTGTGTCAAACAACCTATAAACCTTAATCAGTAACCACCAACTTGGACCAAACTACACGCGCGCGCATCTGACAGTAATTGGTTTCCAATTTTACTTTTTCAAACAGAAGGATTGTTTCCTAGAATTTTTGTTATTTTTTTAAATTAAGGGCTTGTTGGCAGTGATTATTTAAATTAATTATAACTTATTTTTTAAAATTAATTATCTTAAAATTATTTTTATTTTTTTTAATTTTTAAAAATTTATATATTAAGTATAACAATATTGTCAACTTATTTTAAAAAGTTAGTTAATAAGTGTTTTTTTTTAAGTTCATAATATATTTTAATTAACAAATAAGTTATAAGCTATTATGAAATAAGTTATACCAAACAAACACTAAGTTTATGGCTTGAATTTATCATAATAAAATTTTATGTTGAATTTAAGTTATAGACTCCATTTTGTTGCATATATATTTGACTTACCAAACATTAATTGTTGTAAAAGTTGCTATCAAATAAGCACATAATCTTTAGTTTCTAAATAAGTTGTGATTGTATTATACTCCTTCCGTTCTAAAAAAAATGACTAACGCAATTTAAGGAATGCTACTTTTGAATATAGAGAAAAATTATAAACAACAAAAAATTTAAGAATTCACATAAAATTCTTTTTCTTTAAACATATACCACATATTTTTATTGAAATATGAACCCAAATTATTCATTTTGGAATAAAAAATGATATCCGACCTTATTTTTTTTAGGAAGGGTAGAGTATTATACTGCACTGAAATTGTGATACGTAATTTACAGATTATTTCAGTATTTAATAGTACTATAATTATAACAAATAATTGTGGATGGAGAAAAAAAAATGTGACATGTTTTGTATGTCAGAAAGAAGTAAAGATTTTAATTTCCTTTATTTTTTTTTCCCCAATCAACTCATCTTAATAAAATAAATAAATAAATATATATATATATATACCGTATAATATTTTTTTTAACCAAGGAAACCACCCATCAATCACAACTTTAATGGAGTTTCAAATTCATTACCTCTACGTTATTGGACAAATATCATCATGTTTATTACCATTTGAACAATCCCTGGATTTTTTCCTTTTTTAAGATTGACACATTACTTTAAAGTGAATTCTTTTTGTTCATTTTCTTATCCCCCATATAATAATAGTATGTAGTAACAGAGATGAGTTTAGTGATATTGCCAAAATAATTAAATTAAAATAGAATTGTTGCAGAAAACTCTATAGGGATAATCAATTTTATAATTTGAGAACATCATGCAATTTTAAATTGTATAACTATCGTGTAAAATTAAATTGTATTAGTTGCTTGGATACATTTGGAATTAAATAGTACAGTTAGCCTTCCACTGTTAAAACATGTTTCTGACTCTGCTCTATATAAACTACAGTATATTACAACAATTAGACACCGAAAACTGAAAGAACAAGCAAAACACCCTACAATATTTCTCTCCTCTCAAACTCTCTCTCTGCAATATCAAATCCGAAGAAAGATATGGTATGATGCTGATGCTGATGCTGATGCTGATGCTGATGCTGTTGATGATGATGATACTTACAATTACTGCAGTAAATGCTCATACAATTATCATTATTTTACGATTCTGCTATACAACTGTATACTTGCACAAATTTTCTTGTTTCAGGTGGTCCCTATAAATGGCTCCAAATCCACATATTCGTATCATTAGCAGGCTTATGCACCACCTTGATTTGTATCTGCAGCTACCTATTTTGTATAGAGTTCTCATCATCTGCTTAACCGTATCCATTCTCGTAACTTGCAAGCCGAGAGTCTGACAGAACCGTGAACAGCTGTGTGTCAACAAATAGCTGCAAGATCGAAAAGGGAGGTTGTTGGGTCATGAAAATAACTTCATGATGGAGAAAAAACAGATATCTTTATAAATTCAAAAGTTCAGGACTTATGGCCAATAAGGGGGAAAATATTACTCCCTTCGTTTCACAAAATAAGTAACGAGAAATATTCGTTCTTTTCATGTTTGCCCTTAAAAGTGTGAATGTTTTGTTTAGTGTTGGTGGCATGATAATGTAATTATATTGGTGGACAAGAGGACATTGTGTCATTTTGTACTATCAGCAATCAAAAAAGAAAACTGTTTTCGGGATATTTGTTTCTTGACATATGGGACTCTTTTTGTGGAAATGATGGAGTATACAAAGTTATGCACTACCATATCCAGATGATTAAAATACGCAGATTAGAAAACATACCTTGACAAAAGATTGGTCTCTACTAGGAAAGGAATCAATAAAGCTATCCTTATGAAGTATTGAAACCTGCAGAAATGAAAAAGAAAGATATATTTAATTCACCGGAATTAGGTGGTATTTAGGGTCTTCTTACGTTAGAAAGTACATAAAGGGCGATACATTAATTTTTAAACTAGTTTTGCTAACCCTGTCATTGTTTGATTGTACACTAGTGATAGTATGAGACCTCAAATCTGAACAAAGTGACTCCAAGAAGCGCTTCATGATGGTCAAAAATTCTGCAGCAGCTTCAGCCTGCAATTTCATTAACGCTATTGCTTTAAGATCTAGGAACGCTATCCTACTCATGAATGCAGGTAATATAGATATAAGATTAGTACATGTGAATTCAATTGGCAAAATAGAGGACTTACTACACCAAAAGGTTAAAAATTCTGAAAATTTACAAAGCAAAAAAAGAAAAAAAGGTTGAACATAACAAAACTATAAGCTGAAGCACTGTTCGATTCAAAGTTATAAGGAGCTAAAGTGTTGACGAGTGTAATTTATTTGGGATAAGTAAGCGTTGACTAACGTAAATACCTGCACTTCATTGCACTTATATACCGGACGCCTTTTAGCACTAGCATTTTCATACGATAGTCTAGCATGGATTGGTCCAAGTTCGCAAATAAGCTCTTTATATTGAGGAAGTGTAGGCAATTTGCATGATTTCACCTGCATGGATAGAGAGAGTGAAAGATATCACCAGGGGCAAAGGATTGGTGGACAAAAATGAATGGATAAAACTGCATAAACTGGGTTTGTAAATTTAGGAGATTAATACATGTAAGGGTAAATCTCCTAGGGTCGAAGTAAATCTTGGAATACCGCACAATGAAAAAGAGAACATAACAACGAATAGAAAAACGAATCCCAATTAACAGTCCATGGAGATTAAGCTAAGTTTCCACATTTGCCGCAGAAAGTAAATCACGACACTAAAAGCTTTCGGATAAAAAGATTAAAATTCAAATGAAGTCTAACAAACCTGGTCTTTGGCCACATTAACATGAACAAGATTAGGCATTTTCATTTTCACATCATCTGGTTTATACTGTAGGATACCAACCTGCAGAATGATATGGACAAAATGTAAATATATGGTACCATGTCTGGTATAATTTTGCACTTAGCCTGTTTAGAAACAAGCAGAAAACTGCAGGAAATGATTTTAAAATGAAAAAGAGCTTACAATGAAAGGAACAGGAGCATCAAGAAAATCTAGCATCTTTCCTGGAAGAACCTGCATTAAGATGCACATAAATGTGGTGCACAGATAAAAAAAACAAGTATGCATGAAATAGAAGAAGGGAAAAAAGGAGAAGACTCTTTATAACTGAAGAAAGAGACAAGAATGACGAACTAATAATACTCTCTCTGTTCCATAAAAAGAATTTGCAATAAAAAAATTAAAAAAGAAAAAGTAAAAGTTGTTCCATAAAAAGAGCCAGAGACGTATAAAATGACACGACGTCCTTAAGTTTAACATAAGAATTTCAGTATCACGCCACCCATCACTAAATAAGAAATCAGTATATTTAGGGTTAAAGCTGGGATAAAAATTTATACTTAAATTTTACAGACTCTGCAAATGGAACTCTTTGTGGAACAGAGGTAGTAAATTGTTTGCCAACAATTAAAGAGATATGTACTTAATCCTTTCAATATCACTTCAACCCTGAAAATGCATGATATACAAGTTTATAAAGAAATTAATAAAAAAAGAAACTTGTTATTGAAAAATGACTTTTTCCCTGAAAGAAAATTAGCCTCCAAAAAATAAGATGAGAAAATAGCTGACCAAAATCAAACAAAACATCCATGTATCATACAGATGAAAAAAAACTGAGTTCATTAATACAGAACTTCTAGACTTGAGTCATAAGCCAAGATTAATATACTCTGCAATATGTTAGGAAATGGAAGGTCCTACAAATTCAATCAGAAAAGCACTGTTTACTAGAAGTCGTACAACTTACTGGAAGAAATAAGCTTTGCCATTCAAAGGGATGGATCATGGGAATAAGAGATAACACCATGGCAGAGAGAACTCCCTGCTTAGATTGATTTCATTTAACCAAAACATTCAGAGCAGTGCTTGGTGATTAATATGTCCAACAAATTATGAAAGCACATAAAATGTTAACACCAATATCAGTGCAATAACTTCTATGAAAAAATAAGAAATAACAACAATTACCAGATTTGGGCACACAATGACCACTTGTTTTTCCAGTAAGACCCCTGTAACCAAGGTCAGAACCTGAAAGAAGAATATTCATATCTGGACTCGATGTAAACTGCATGGACCACATTCCTAGCAAATTTTCGTATTATTTACACGAGGGAGAAAAAAGGAGAAGAAATTTTTTATATTTTTTCTTTTTCATTGCTTGGCTAGCGTATGAGAAAATAAGACAGCAGGAAACTTGGCTTTTGAATCACAGTAAATGCTATGCCAAACAAATGCAGAAACGAAGGCAAGGGAACTCAAAAGTCCCAGGACTACTATGCAGGAAAACATTAAATTTATAGTTTGATAAATAGAATAAAACATTACATTTTCAAGAGAAAGAACTCGACAAATTGTTGCAGTTGTCCAGAGAGATAGTGCAACAGCTTCCTCAGCAGCAGCTAATTTCATATTTACCTTGTAAAACTTTATAATGTCAGTAGTCTTAAGTAGACATGTGTATCGAGCAGAATATTTCCAATAAATAATCACTAACAATAGTTATACCTCAACAGTAGCTAATGATTCTAGTATTTTTGGATCTAAATTTTTCTCTGTTTGTGTAAGAGCAGAAATAGAAGGCCTTCGATACTCAACAGTCTGTAAATGCTCAAGTGGCTTAAAAGCTATTTCACCTCCTCTTTGAGGAAGATGCATAGCATGATAACTGCAAACTATTTGAAGCAACGCATTGTCATTCTCCTGTAGTAGACACCACAAAATAATAAATAACCATCAGCAAGGAATTAATATCAGATTAGTTTGTAGGATGGGAAGCAAAAATCGACAAACCTTAGCCCATTCCATTATCATCTCATCCTTGGAGACTTTCTCAGAGCTGAAACACATTTCATCATCTTCATCCTCAGATCCTATACTTCTTACTGAACTGCCAAAGGATAACAATATATTACTGAATTATACACTTGAAGAAGAAGGTTCTTACAAAACTTGCATAACGAAAATAAAGATGAACAGAATAACATAGAAACGAATATGATTAATTGCGTTATAAAAAAAAATAAACACTAGTGAAAAAAAATCAGCAAATATAAAAAGAGACAAAAACACTACAATTTACGTGGAAAGCCCAAAAGGGGAAAAATCACAGTTGCGAGGAAGGAGAAATCCACTGGAAGAAATTCTGGAGAGTACAGGATGTGTAGTATACTCAAACCTAATCCCAAATATATCCAAGCTTGCAAGCTCCAGAGTGACGGCCAAAAGAAAGAATATGAAAATCAATGGAACCCCAAGCTACAAACCCACACCAATATGTGCATATATATAGGCAGACCCAATAAGAGAACAGGTCCATAGCAAGCCCTATGCTACTACCACTAAATCTCATCCTTTTCTCATTCAGGTCGCCTAAATATTAATATCAGGTCAGGCCAGCAATCAGCTCAGGGTCAGAGAAGTTCAGGACAACCTCAAGGTCCGCAACATTATTAGATTAGATGTAAGAAATAAGATGCATTAGAAAACTAAATTAACAACCTGAATCAACCTAATTACAATCAACAATAGAGCAATAATAACAAGAAGTAGAAATTTTACCACCTGAATAAGGAATCAGAACTTCCAAGGCGCTCCACTGTACGGTTCCTAGGGCAGGCACACGCCCCAGTCTCTGAAAACCGGTCAGTAACATAACTTTCATTAATGCTTTCTAACCCATAACCATTTTCGGAGGCCTCAGACGTATAATTATCAGGAGAGTGCAAAATATTTCTGCTATCCTTGACTATTTCTCTAACTTGACTATGATCTGAAACGCCACTTGAAGTGCTCTCAGGAGAGTGAGGTTCCCCCTTTGAAGAAGATGATAGGACTTTCTCATCTGATATAATACCCGCAGCAGCAGCAGTAAGGGCTATAGCACTATCAACAGGTATTGCAGTAGCCATCAAATCTGTATCACACTCTCTGACAGGAGAGTCAACATTCTCGTTCATTTGACTATTCAATTTTGATACAGAAGGAACATAATCAGCAAGACTCACTTCAGTAACAAACTGTGTTATCCGGTTCAGACGCTCCTGCGCAACAATACTGCATCAAAGTAGTATATAATTCAGTCAATTACATAACACTCCCTCCGTTCCACAAAAAAGGTCCATTTAAGAAATTCACAAACTTTTGGGATATATTTCCATTCCATGTTTATCCCTGAAATAGTGAACATTTAGTTTAGTGGTGGTGGTATGAAAATGTAATTATCATGATAAACTTGAGGACATTGTGTCATTTGTAGTATCGTAATAAATAAAAATGCAACTCTTTTTGTGGAATAAAAAAAATGAAAAATGGGACTGCATCAAAGTAGTATATAATTCAGCTAATTACATAACACTCCCTCTGTTCCACAAAAAAGGTCCATTTAAGAAATTCACAAACTTTTGGGATATATTTCCATTCGATGTTTATCCCTGAAATAGTGAACATTTAGTTTAGTGGTGGTGGTATGAAAATGTAATTGTCATGATAAACTTAAGGACATTGTGTCATTTGTAGTATCGTAATAAATAAAAATGCAACTCTTTTTGTGGAATAAAAAAAATGAAAAATGGGACTATTTTTGTGAAATGGAGTGAATACAATTTTGATCAATAGGACTCTCTTTAAAGTTGCAAACTTGCATGGTACAAGATGCCTACCTGTCTAACATCTCATAATGTAATTCAAAGAAAGGAACCCTAGTTAAAATGCAGTAACAGCGAGGAGCAGAAACCAAAAAACGACTGTATCCTCGAGAAGATTGAGAGAGGGGAGACGAGGCGCCTAATATGCCAGGTGGCCTCTGAACAAATTCTTGTACAAGTAAGCAGACACCATAAAGAGTTGCATTGTCCGCCACCTGAGTAAAACTTAGCAAAACTATAAATGGAAAAGAAGAGGCCCAGTTTCCAAAACTATACATGTTAGAAATCTAGGGAAGCTCATAAGTTTCATAGATAACAAAAATGTAAACAATACTTACTTTAAGTGAAAATATAAATGATAAATCATCCCTGCTCAAGTGCTCCTGTAGAAAAAAAATGAAAACCCACATGTTACCTCTAGTGGGAGAGGAAAGTAAAGAAATAGAGACAAGGGCCTTGTCACTTTAAAATGGAATAAGATTTTATAAATAATTAAATTCTCATACTCTCTGGTATTGATTCAGATATTTTGTACGTATTAAATTAGTAAATTATATGAATAATTTATTTTTTAATTTAAATAAAAAATGAGTTTATCATTCCCTAATACTCTTCTTTTACCTATTTCAATATGTATGGTAAATCCTACAAAAAGGAGTACTATGAACCTTCTTCTGCACTTCTGATTTTATTTTAAAATCTCTCTTTGGCAATTTCTTCTGAGTTCTCCTTGGGTTTCAAGGTTTTTGCAGACCCAAAAGTTGTTTAACGTGGATTCTAGGATGAAAGATCAATAACATGAGAACAATATCTGATCAACCTTAGCTTCCGTCTATGTGTGTGATTTAACATTACTTTCTACGTGTAAAAGAAATTATCAAAATATCAAGACGTGCTCAAATTGCTTGCCATACCTGTCCATAAACAAGTTCATTCAGCTCACTTAAGGATGGAGTCCTCTCCAATACACCTGCCTGAATTAAACAGAGAAGTGTATTATTTTAACTGTAGATATATCAGATATGCAGCAGAGAAGGAAAACACCATCCAACATTTTGCCATATATCACATAAATTTCACAAGTTTAGATTTGTCCATTTAACAGATAGTTCATCAACCCATCACAAGTTCTACACTATAATTATATGCAATTACTACAATTAATCATAATGACGTAGGTAATCAACAACAGTACACCTTAACACCTCCAGGAAAGCAGAAGGCAGCTAAATCACTCATGCGCATGGCTAATCTCTTCCCAGGGGGGTACTTGAAAAGTATCTGTGCAATAGGAGAAACGGTTATAGAAAACAACAATATAATGTCAGCCTAATAATCCCGAAGGGGGAAAAAAAGTTATTTATTTCCATAACTAGGAAAAGAGTCAATATTATGAGTGCAGTCTACCTCATTCCCGTGATAGTAGAAGACTATACAGTGATAAATGAAGATTTCACAGCTAACATCTCATTATAATATAAGATAATTGAAATTATCTTGTACTAGAACATCAAGTACAGGGAGATTGCAAAATACCTTTTCAAAACAATTACCAGTAGGAAATGAATAAATACTTGAGGAAACGAAGAAAACAAGAATAAAGATATGAATTAGCACATTACCTGTAGCTTAGCACAGGAAGATATCGTACGGAAATAATGTGATAGGAAGAAGCAAAACTTAAACTATGAGGCAAAACTTATACGATAATCAAGTAAAACAGCCAACCTGAGGTTCCAGTTTTGGGAGTGAAGGCCCTGACTGCTGCAGCACTGTTAAATCAGTGCCCTCGGCTTTTCCCATTTGTAGTTCCCACTTTTTCTGTCTAGCATATGCATCTTCCACAACCTCGAGATTAGAATATGGATGAAGACCAGCAATAATGAAGTGTTCAAAGAGGGAGGTAGGCTCTTTATACTTCTTCTGGTCCTACAGAGCATTCACATGAGATTTAGAAAAATCATTATTATCAGTTCACATATAAAAATAAAAGATAATTACAAAAAAAGGAAAATTGACAAATTACAAAAGATAAATACAAACCACTAAACGAGCATATATCTTAGAAAGCACAACCGGGAAAAGCAATATAAACAAAACTGGCACTAATTGATTAACAAAAAAAAAATTTAAATGCATGTAAATTTATTGCGTGGGAGCTTTGCAGAAGACAGAACAAGTTATATACGGAGTATATTGATGCATGCACTGCAAGCACTTGCGCAGAATACAAGTGCATAAGTTCAGAAAGAATATAACAATATTCATAAGAAATATAAAAGGCCTACGATGAAGAAGAATAGCCAAGTAAATAAATGCAATGTATGCAATGTTGGATACACGGCTGAATGAAAGCGAAGACAGAAAATTTATAAGTGAAAGAAGAAAAATTTATTAAGCATGAGAGAAGATACAAAGTAAAGAAAGAACTAGAGGTCCACATGATGCAGGGCAACAATTGGAACTTTAGATGTTCATGAAAATGTTTGAAAACAAAAATTAAATAATAAGGACAAGAACTAATGCCCATCTCCGCAAAGAATAAGTCAGCCCGCATAGTGTTTTGAGGTCACTCTGCAAAGATTACTCGCACCCAATAACAATTTCCTAACTAGTTATGAAGATAAAAACTAGATAACTACAAGTAAATAACAATAAAATACAAGCTTATCCAACTAAGAATTTCAAAATTAAAAAAGTATAGAATCCTCATCGACTCATCGATGCATATTTGGAATAACGGTTCGAGACTTTGATACTGGTTTCTTCCAGAGCCTCAGAAGTCCATAATGAAGGCACTAAAACACCAGTTGAATAGGTGTTCAAACTTGTAGATTAAGGTTTCAAGTTCACAGTCAAACACCTAAATGAGAATGTCAATTCACAATATTACTTTTACAATGATGTTTTCATAAAAGAAGCAACCACTCCATACTTGTCAAAAGATAAAAATAAAAACAAAGCAAGGGATTCATAAAGTCATAAATTTGGAAAACATGGTTGTTTTTTTTTCCCTTTTTCTTTTGGTTGGTGAGGCAGAACTGGGTATTTTAATGTAACCTTCTCTCCTTTTTCCTTCTTTTCTACCTTTAAAATACTCTTAAACAAGAAAAAATAACTTTCTTCCCTTACTTTCTCTCCTTTCTTTTCTATAGTTGATTAGTTTCTAGATTCACAAACACAGAGTACACATCCTCAAACATTGTCAACTTATTCATATTCCAAATAGTTGGGGATCCGGTTAAGTATTGCCCTCAACAAGAAAACTAATTATGAAAAAAAGAAAATCATATTTCGTCAAACAAGCACCATAAATCATACATATAAACTATAGCATAAGTAATAATCAAATAGAGACATAAATAAAGCTAGGAGCTATCCATTCTACTGTGTAAAACATACCGAGGTTCTCGAGTGAAGCTGATACCACTGCCGTTTCTGATCAGCCAAAATTTCGGGATTGAAAACACAACCTCGACTTTCATCCTGCGAATTGTTACCCCATCGCAAAGCCCTTTGCACCTGAGACTTCCATCTCTGAAAACTAAGGCTACGTTTAGGTGTAGATGATGCAACTTCACTCCTGCTACGCCTATGAACCACGCCTGCTGGCTGAATGTATGTACTGTTCATATAACTCTGTATGGCCTCCCCGGCCACTCTAACTGCATCCTCAGATAGCTGTTGTAACACCTGATAAGGCTTAGCTGGACACTCTTCTACCACATCACTATCTTTTTTCAATTCCATTTCACTCAATACGTTGCATTCTTTTGATCACTCAAATTAAAAATTAATCAACCAAATCTTCAAATATTGACCAACTTAGAGAAACCCACTAAAAGTCAATCAAATACATTGCATTCTTTTATACCCAAGTCACAAATTAGTCAAAACTTACACAATCAATCAAATCTTGACCAACATAAGCGGAACCCACTTAAAATCACACAATGTAACATGGAAAATGATCATTATGACTTTCTTCCAAAATCCAACGATACCCTAATTCAATCATAATTTGCACATCCTAATGGTGGTTTTGC
This sequence comes from Pittosporum tobira, assembly GCA_032359685.1. NCBI lineage: Eukaryota > Viridiplantae > Streptophyta > Magnoliopsida > Apiales > Pittosporaceae > Pittosporum > Pittosporum tobira. The sequence goes on from JAUMHB010017887.1 coordinate 22,661, forward strand.
AATTTATATCAGAAACACTGGAAGAAATTCATAAATAATAAATGCTCCCAAGAAAATCAACCTCACAGTTCACCATTATATAACTCATATCCCCCTAAAAAAGACCCACATCCAGAACCAACATGGGGAGTGGAATCATACAAAGATTCACGCATTAATGATCAGAACACATTACTATGTGCAAAAGCAAGGGCCTAAAGCAAATGTTTGTGAGAAAAATGTGATCTTTAAAACCATTTGAGAGAACTGTGTCTCTTTGCAGTCTAGGGTTTGGTGATTTACGGACAGCTTGGGTGAACGTGTAGAGAGAGATAGAGAGGGAGACGGTTGCATAGAAGAGAAGGGGAAACACGAAAGAGCAGAAGAGAATATATACACGTTCACCAGAAATGCAAATAGAATTGGCAAACTAGTTGAGTTGCTTCCGAGATAGAAATAAAAAATAGAAACAGACAAGACAAAAAACAAGGATAATATCAAATAGATCCGTAGCATTCACTCTTTTTAGTTTTTATCATGTAAATCGTAAGTCTTTTTCACTCTTCTCCCTTTGATGTGCTATTATATTTTCCCGTTTTGTTGAAACTAAAATTTTCTCTTGAGATTAAATTGGAGAGTTTCTTGTGGAATTTTATTTTTTAATTTTGTGGGACTATTTTGTTCTATTTTAATTTACTTAATTGATTTTAGTAAATCTATTCAAGTTTGATGACTTATTCTTCAATGTTAAGGCTTGGAGACTATTAGCAGCTTGTTCTTAGGTGATCTTACTTCGAAAATGTTCAATTGTTTGTTTCTTTAGTATTCTAATATTGAAAATTCGATGGGACATGTATTATGCATTCATGTATTATTATGTTTAGATCTGTTAATTTCTTAAATATATTTTAATTTATCTATTTTGATTCAGTATTTCTTATGATTAATTAATGTTAGATTATGATAGATACATATTTTGAATAGTTTTTGTTAAATATAATTATACTTTGTAACATATTTTTAGATATAAATTTCAATCAATTTTAACTCTTTTTAAAAAGAAAAAAGAAAAAAAAAAAAAAAAAGCATACTTACTTGACTTCATCAAAAGATATAACCAAACTTTAAGGAAAAATATATAAGAAGTAAGTACATTTGATTTGAGAAGATTCAAATATTCCCTTAAAAGTTAAGATTTTTAATTAATATCACTTAACATTTATGGAATATATGAACTATATTGATTCTATTAACATATTACATTATGGCAATAGTATATTATCAGTTTAATAATATACGTTGAAATAATTTAGAAGGACATTAAGTTCAAAGATTTCTTTTGCACACCGACAACAGGAGAAAGTTTTCAAATTTGTAAACTAAATAAAAATAGAAAAATAAAAAATGAACTCACATGGGGTAATCTGTAAGTTTCATATTTCTATTGGGTTTTTAGTGAGAATATCTAAACTTCGGTGACCTCTTGATAGATGAGTAAGTTCCAGTTATGAGGGTGTGAGTTTGACTCTCGGTATCCGACGTGTCACTTGCATGAAAACCCAACGTCAACATTTTCCACGTCATCTCAACCGCTTACGAAATTCTTCAACAAAGCCCACGCGCAATGTTATATAAGCTGCATCACGTTTTATCACAATTTATTTCATAATAATATTTTAATTTTTAATTTTAAATATAATAAATTATAAATTATTATTTAATAATTAATGTAGTGGAATCTATAATACCATTTTCTGATAATAAATTAGTATTTATGATTAACGATTAGACTTTAAAATATAAAAGAATTCTTAAAATTTTTGAATATAGTCAACTTATAATGTACGATTTATTGTATCACAGTACAACCCTAAGGCTAATAAATAAATTTAGTGTTAACTTAGAAAATTCAATAAAATAGAAAATTAAATACATAATTTTTTTAAGTTGAAAAGAAATTAAGATAAAGAGACAGTGAAAAAATAATATTCGTATCATTCTTATAATTTTCTCTAATTTAAATTTGTTTTTGCATTCTTTGAGTCCTTACTCGTTACCATAATTTAGTTTTAAAATTGAACGATAATTTTTTAAACTCTCGTGACAACTTCACCAAATAACTGTCATTTGGATGTTTGGGCATTATATACTCTCTCCGTCTATACCATTTGTAATAGTTTTTGATAATTACGTGATATAAATTTTAAAATATATAAAAAGTATATTAAAATAATATATATTTATTATATTTTAAAATATAATATATAAATATATTAAAAATAAATTTTTTTAATAAATTTTTTATAAATCTTAAAAACCGTATTACATAACCGTAAAAAATTATCGCAAATAATTTACGACAGAGGGAGTACCGATTCTCCTAAAATTTAAGTTAATAACTGTTATGGGAAGAAAAAAAAAAGGTACTCTTTTTGTTCCTTTAAAAGAGTCCAAATTGTAAATTTATAAGTTTTTGAGTTTATAATTTAATAAATTATAATATAAAGAAATATAATTTTAAATTTAAAAATATTTTAAAATTTATCCTTTATCGTCAATAACATAAAAATTTCTTTTTATTATTTTTTAATTGAAAGTGTAACAATTTGAATAATAAAAATTAAAAAAGAATGGGCAAAATTGACTGTAATATGGCGCGTGTTTATTGCAAAAAATGAATTCAGAACTCAGAAGGCAAGCATTTTAGCTAAATGATGCATTTTCCTAATTATTTTTATTTTAATCAACAATTTAATTTGTTTCAAAAGTAAAAAACTACTACAATTTAACTCCCCCCCCCCGGAAAAAAATGTTAGAATAAGGCAAATATATACATTATACTCCTTTTGTCTCAATTTAATTGTAAAAATTAATTTTTTATGAATTTTAAAAAATGTGTATGATTATAAAAAAAATTGTCTAAATTACATGCAATTTTAAATAATAAAGTAATAGTTGCAAACTTGCAATGATGGGCCATAATGTTCGCTTGAAGTAATGGTTTATATTGGATAAAACAATAATTAATTTGACAAATTATTTTATCAAAATTTTGTAAAATAAAAATATTAAAATAACTTTGAAACAACTAAAAGATAAGTGTTACAATTAATATTAGACAAAATGGGTATTATTCTGTCTGCCCAATACCATATGTCTCAATATTTCAAGTGTTTGTCACATAAAATTTAAGACTTTTTAAAAATATATTTATGCTTTATATTTTAAAAATATTCATATATATTTAATATATTTATATATTATATTTTTAATGTTTTTAATAAATATAAAAATATGAAATATAATTATATTTCAAAAATATTTCAAAATTTATATAAAATATTATTAAAAATAAAAAATATATATATTTAAATTGAGGGGGATGAATATAAAAATAAGAAGTAAATTGAATAAGCACTTTTTGCGGGAATGCTTCGGAGGGGAATAGGTTTGCATGTGCTGTTGGCCATCCGTCATATGACAAATACATAGTATCTCGAAAATTGTGCACTTTTTAACTTTTTATATGGCTTGATTTTAGAGTTTTCTGTACTTTAGGAAGATTCTCTGAATGAAGGAGACAATTTTTAATACATAAAAAAGGGTTGACATAAACCAAAGGTCACCTTCTATGGCCTCGGTTCATCTACTGCTTATTTAGAAATAATTTAAAGTCTATTTATTAGTTCACGTAAATTATATAAATACTTATATATTGTTTAATTTTTTTAAATGAATAAAAAAAGTTACTATATTTAATTCTAAATTCATTTAAAATTAATTAAATAAATACTCTTAAGATAATTTTTTAAAATAATAAATTATAAGTGATTAAATAAATTATGACAAATATGATCATATATATCTATATCTATATTATAAAGCGGGAGAAAGGAAACTCCTGCTTTTTTTTTTTTTTTTGGTGTCCGAGATTTTCATTTACCCAGATTAATAAAGCTCGAGCCGCATGAGACTCACGAGTTGTGTGGGAGACAATGGCGGATCTAAAAATTTCAAATAGGGGACATTTTTTTGTATTTGTAATTTTCAATAAAAATTAACTTTTCAAAAAAGTAACAATTTTAACTTACGCACCTGTTTTTGTCATGATCACCGTTTAACATCGAATTCAAGTCTTTCACCCTTGAAGAAGTTTAGCAGACAAAAAATCTTTCAGAACAACAATTTATCTGTCATAAAAATAATGCGTCACACAAAATTATTCTCAGTTTAAACAAAAAGAAAAGTCATTAAAAAAATAATTTACAAGTCAAACATAAGTGAAAAACAAAGTAATTTTTTCAACTAAAATTTCATATC
>JAUMHB010017998.1:0-24690 GCA_032359685.1 Pittosporum tobira
ATAACTCCTGGGAATCGAATAAACTTTTAATCAAATTCTGCATCGATTTTGATCCGAAACCCTACAGATCAAGATTCCAAAATTCGAAAGTAAGGCTCATCGTGATGAGTCTATCGACTGTTTGCATACGGTGGAGAGGATCTTTGATATTAAAGACCTGACCAATGACCAAAAGGTAAAACTAGTGGTGATCAGGCTGAGAAAGCATGTTTCGATATGGTTGAAACATCTCTTTTGTTTGATGACAATTCTCCGATCGTGGTTTCTAATTCAGCTTTATTACTCGTGGAAGAATTTTTTTCAATGGCGATGAGAATGATGCGGATGGAAAACAATTTATTATTTTTTTTTCATCAATTATATCAATTGTCTTACATCACATATTTATATGAACATTTTAAACCAATAAAAGCTTATGGAACCTAATGTTGTGTCCATACCTGAATTGGTTATAAAAGCATATGAATAGATGCTATTTTATTTTGGTAGACCACATTAGAAAATTTACGGACAATATTGAAATAAATATTTACGTATATGCAAAAGGGAGATAGTACTAGCCTTATATAATTTACACACATAAATAATTGATAATTATTTTCAAATAAAATTATGTTTAATAAATTTAAATACTCTCAGTAAAAAAAAAAAAAAAAAAGTTGGTGAAAATACTCACAACTACGAATTATTTCGGCACTTTAAGCTGGATAAAATGGTATCCCAAACCGTTGTTAATATCCGCCTTACTAGCTTGTATCTTTAAACAGGTATCTTGTATATATATAAATATATATTTATATATATATATAAGTAAGGAACTACTTAATTATTGTAGTGCCCACAATAGCCTTACACGTGCTTCTCCTCCCTGCAAACTTCTTTTCCTAATTATCGTTATCTATTTTTAAAATGGGTTTCCTTTATTTAATTAGAACTTAGGGTATGGTAAATTAGTTTTAGTTACTATTAATTATCATAATAATTACCATTGCAAGGTGGAAAAGCTTCTACTAATCTATACGTAGCAAGAAACAATTCTATGGCACCACAAACAAGTTGACATGTGGCACTCCATGATAGGTCCACCTTAATTTATATAACCAAAATTCATTTTTGATCATTTTCCTGTACCTGCTTAACTCAAAATTATAAAATTTTTGTTGTCGACGAACCCCTTCCAAACATGGAGTATAATTATATATATATTTTTGGTAAATTTATCTCATAGCACATATATTTAATGTAGTTATTTAAAACAAATATCAATTATTATTATATTTATTATTATGGCGGAATGTTACAAGTTGTGATCTCTATTCATTCTAATGATTTCACTCTATATTGTTATTTGCTCGACGATAATGATTTTGATTATTTGTCATATCATTTATTTAAGTTATTTTAGTTTTAATAACCTCAACGTTTCACCTAAATGTATACAATTAAGATTTAAACTTCAAAAATAATATTTTATAATATTTGACACGAGATATTAACCTAATATAAAAATAAAGACTATGTGATTGGGTGTTTGAGTTATTTAAATATTCTACTTCACTACTTTTAAAATATTAAGTAATTATCGGTTAACAATGTATTTAAGTAACTATGTTAATAATAATAACTTTCGAGTTATGAAAATAATTTTATCAAACTGAGAATAATATTACAAATATGTATGACATTTTCTTTTATTAAATTGTTATCTTTCATTTTTTACTTTTATATCTATGACATATTTCATCAAAAGTATTTTAGTTATAATTAGAAATACATCTATTGTATGAACAAAATTAAATAAAATTATAAGACATTGTCATGATTATAAAATAGAGGTATAATTATATATTTTTTTAAACAAATACATAATTATATAATGCATATTATTATTATTATTTTATCATAAAAGATATTTTTAATTATTTAAAATTAAAAATACAGTTTAACTGATCAAACCATTTAACCATTGTATTACTCCTAATTCCTCGTATAAAAGCAGGCAATGAACAGGCTAATGCTTCATTTCATTTTGATTTCATTTGTTTAAAAAAGTAGATTAGATTCAGCTCCGGACTGCCAGTCGCCGTTTTGAGTACCTCGTTGCGGAGGTATACTTCGTTTCCTCACCTGATTCTATAAATTTCACTTTCCATCCCTCTCTCTCTCTCTATATATATATAAATAGTTACATCAATTTGTGGCTTTTATTGAATGTCTAGGGCTTGGTTTGTGCTACTCCCTCCATCCCACAAGTGATTCCCGTTACAAACTTCACATTGTACCCGTAAATATAACGAAGTTAGTAGTGGTAGCATGATCCGAAATGATTTAGTTCAGCGTTGAGTTTTGCTACCGGATTTGTTCTTAAAATTGGATTTTGAATACTTTGAATGGATTAATTGATGCCTTTGATAAGTTCAACCCACTTTCTTTGTTGGATCTCACTCTGCTTTGTGACAGCTAGCTGAATGTATGTGTTTTTATTTTATTCGTGTGATTAGTCTTGGTCATATTCAGTGTTTTTGCTTCAAGAAACTACTGCATTGTTTTTGACTTTTTGTTTGGTGATACGTGTTATTGATCTAATATGAAAATGGAATAAAATTGTCTCGTCTGGTCTCTTTGACTGTAGGAATTGAATTTCATGTCGTGTACTGTATTTGTCTGTTTTCCTGTGCTACCTGGCACAATAACTGGTACAGGTTAACTGCCAAGGCCGCAGAGAGTGGCTATCACTATATTTCTTGAACAAAGACACTTGCAATTTTGCATAGTTTTAGCTGCTCTGCCTATATTTATACTTACAAATCCTTAAATTTAACTGACCCTGCTATTCCAAAAGAACATGTTTCTAATCAGAGCTATTGTTGCTTTTACTATGTTTCCTGGATACCCATCTAGTTATAGGTCTTTTAATGGTGCTGCTTATGTCAGACAATTTTTCTGCGAGAGAGAGAGAGTGAGAATAAGCCACATTTCTATCAGTGTGTAGTTGAGTAATAATATGGATATTTTTGGGTATGGGTGCTAAACGAGCCAAATTCGAGAGAGAAAAAAAAAACCCATATGTGTATCAATTTGTAGTTGAGTAATAAGCCACATATGGATATTTTTGGGTAGGGGTGCTAAACGAGCCAAATTCGAGAGGGAGAGAGAGTTCGAGAGAGAATCTGCCGCAACATGTGTATTAGAGAGAATCTGCCGCGACATCCTAACAGCCAATTAACTTCATCAAATTTATTAGGAAATCATCTTATCAGATATATCTTCTATGCGAAGTAATTATTTTTTTTTTGTATCTTATGTTGAAAATGAAGCAAAATCTATTATTTGGCGATTATATAAGTGCCAACCACCCCACCCCACCCCCCCCCAAAACAAAAGTGTGCCTGGGGCTCGGCGGGCCCCGTCTCTCAATAGTATAAATGTATAAATATTGAAAGTTAGTTTTTTTTTTCTTTTTTTTGTCTGATCATATCTAAAATGACTTGTCTGTTATGATGTGACCGAGTCCCTTTGTCATATTTCTGTGCAGAAGCGTTGCCTGAGTGTACTTCTGTCGGGTGATTTTTTTAAAATTATTGTCTATAAATGTAGAGAAAGTTAGCCCAGTCTAAGGCAAGCTTAATCAGACTACGTATCTATGATCATAGATCTGCACTAGTAAATGTCTGTATCTATGGTCATAGATCTACTGTAGTAAATGTCCTTAACCCAATAGTTTACTAACATAAAGAGATATGGAATTCATAGGGATGAATGGAGAAGGCAAACCTTGGGATGAGAAATAAAGAAGCTTTCCAACTTTCAGCGTATTTCACCTAATCTTTCTGTTCCTTTCTGGATTAAGTCACCTTAATACCCTAAAAAAAAGTCCTATACAGTAAACAACTATAATTACATAATGTAGTTACCCACGTGAAGCATATCTTGGTAACTAACTGTTGGTTGTTTCTGTCCAGGATTAGCTTTTTTTAAGACTATGAAGAGGAAAATGCCATTTGATGACCAGGTGGATATATCATCAGACGAATCATCTCCTTCTAATGCAGATCTTGGTGGATTGGCTGGCAAGCAGTTGACAGATGATATGGCAGTTGATCAACCAATCAATGGAATAATATCTGAAGGTAATTAGTTTTACCTTGTCACTGCTAACTGGGTTACCTTCATAGCGGCGAACTTTGGGCAACTTTTTCCATTAAAGAGTTGCCCTTGATGTCCCTTCTTTACAAATTTCAAGGGCATATATTTTTCATCAAATATTAAAACTGATGTGGTTTCTTTGGCAGATATTCAATTGTATTTTTAGAATTGATATGAAATTCCCTTAGGTTGGGAATTTTAGTGCCGATTTACTTCTGATGTTACAAAGTATCAATAGTATTCTTTTGACTGAAGTCCGTCTAACATCCCAGATTTTACACGAAATTGGTTTGGCACCCCAAGTTAGAATCGTATTCTTGAAACTTTTAATAAAACCCAGTAATATGAATGCACATAGAACATGCCCCTATAATGTTCCTTCCAACTCTGAAAGAAACCTTCACTGTTGTACGGAAACTGCCTGGACCAAAATCCTAAACCAACTCACCACCACATGTTTCTACAAAACTCCTCTGCCGTACCGCACCAAAGTCACTTGCCCAGGAGAGCTTGATTGAAACTTCCCAAGTCACAAACACCAAGGACCCAATAGCTCTATTGCTTAAAAAACCTAACTCCTAGTAATTGACATACAATGTCAAGAAAAACATCAAAATACCTGACCTTTTCATACCCATAATATTGTTATATTTATCGTTGACCAAAGATTTTTTGGTTCCTGGCGCACAATACTGTTCTTAGTTTTGCCATATGATTGCAAAAACTGATAGTTGATTTGGTGGGGTAAGTCTTTGGCATAATTCCTTTCCACTATTCCACAGCTTGTGGTGGAAAACTGGTAATGGTCATAGGCTGGTAGAGATATCGATAGGGCAAACACTGCATGGAGTTTCTGCTTGGCACAAGACTGATGTTGTAGTTGGTTCATAAACTACCTTTTGGGGCAAAATTCTATTGATGGCCATGTAGGTGGTGTCCACTGGCAATATTTAGGTGTTTGTCGGCATTGTTGGATGGTTGTTTTGTTCTTTGCATTTTCTCATTCATAGTGTTTGTAATAACCACTCTAAATAATCAGAGTTATCCTGTTTGTTAATTTTCAAAATCCTTATTTGGAATAGAAAGATGATTTTGAATCAAGAGTGGCCCCTAGTTTGCTGTGGTGATTAAATTGGTGGTTTCTATGGGGGATAAATGCTATGACACTAACTGAAATTGGGGTCAGGTTACGAAGTCATCGCTGAACTAAAAAAGTTACAACCAACTCACTGAAGTTTATTTTTGTTAACACTGTTAAATTTTCTGTTACTTGTTTGTTACAATCAACTCACTGAATTAAAAAAAGTTAAAATCAACTCACTGAATATATTGGAGGGAAAGAGTATGAAGACATTTTCCGTCAAAAGTAACATAAAAGTTAACAGTGTTACAAAAATGAACTTCAGTGAGTTGATTGTAATTTTTTTTAGTTCAGTGATGGTTTTGTAACCAAACTCTAAGTTCTATGAGTGTCATAACATTTATCCCGTTTCTATGTATAGAACACTGGACTGAAAATAAAAGGGGCATTTCTTTATTTGTGAGCAAGCATCAATTTTTTTTCTTTATACATACTGTGAAGCTAATATGGTCCACTGAGGTCTTGTTTTGTATGTATGCCTTGTGTTGAGTTCTTTCTTTTTCTTTTCTTTTTTATTTTTATTTTATTTTGGTAAGCTTCTATCTCAAAGGCCACTGATTTGTTAACCGTCCTTTGAAAAGCAGAAGCAGTGGTATTCCGAAGAGCAGAAATGTACCAAGATCACATGAAGAATCTCCCAATTCCAACCAAACGTGGCGCCATCATCCCGTTTTACTCATGGATGGGATTCGGCAAATCCACAAAGCAGTTATATAAGCAACCCTTGCATTACCTCACCAATGTTTGCCTGAAGCAGTTGGATCAAACCCGGGTCGGTGCTGATGATGAAGAAATGCCCATGGATACTGTAATTCATCCCGCCAAAGCCGAATCTTTTCTCTGGCTGATGGAAGAAACTCACAGGCTCACTGCTTCTCCTCATCAGCTAGCGGAACTTTGGTTGAAAGACTCGATGCACAAGATGTTTATCGATCCCTATGTCCCTACTCCTTGAATCTCATTCATGAAGACTTTGTTTGGAGCTTTTCTGTTTAATTCTCGTGCTTTATACTGTGAAATGCGGGGGTATGTTGTTGTAGCATGTATGCATGAGGTCACGTGCTTATTTAAGTGAAGTGGATCGTCTCATGTTAGCTTTCTATTTTCTGCTCCACAAAATATTTCAGACTGAAAAAATAACATGAGTTTATTATGCTGTCGTATTAACTTAGGGTTAAATCACTTTTTAGTCGTTGAACTCGTTTTCAATTTATAAATACATTATTGTACTCTTTTTTGTACAAATATTTTACTGAATTGACAATTATTTTTAAAATATTATCATTTTTAATAATATGATAAATTATTAAACATTTGAGAGATGGTGGACAAAATTAATCTCAACAAGTCTACATAATTTTGGTATGCTTAGAACTGTAATATTTTGACTTGTTGAAATTGATTGTCTAATCAGCTTGCCATGTAGCTATCAGACGTTAACAATTTCACACGTTATTGGAAAAATTAATAATTTAAAAATAATTGTTAGTTCAATAATCCTATTAACTTAAGGAAAAAAAAAAGAAGGTATAATGATATCTTTGTAAATTGAGGAGAGGACAATGATAGAAAAGTAATTTAATCCTATTAACTTACCCAAAAAAAAATTAAAAAAAAAAACAGAAAACCAAGTAGCACGATATTGAAAGAAATAAATAATAAAAATAAAAGGACATCAATTGGTTAAAAATATTTAATATGGTTCATTTCTCAATATTTAAATATATATTTTTTTAAATTCGTTTAAACACTTTTAAAAGCAATTGCAGAAGATACTTACCAAGTACTACCTGATTTTAGTATTTACGGAGTATTATAGTGTGGTAGTGATATATGATAGCTTCGTTATTGTTGATAATGAATGTCGTCCGCTTGCTTGTAGCCACTGATACGTTCACACGTGGTCGCCTGTATGCAAAAAGCGAATACAGTCCACTTGTTCGTAGCCACCGATATGTTGATACGTGGTCGCCTAAGTTCTATTTGCAGTGTCGTTCACCGTCTTTTTCCCATACTAAAGTCAGATCAGATATTATAAAATCGAGAGAAATAAAACTAAACAACACAGCGAGGTAGTGTGTCTGTAGGCGAAGTGGACTGGCTCGTACCCATTAACTGTCATTAGCAAGTAAATAGAGTCCACTTGTTCGTACCCTTTTAACTATCATTAGCAAGTAAACAGTCTTTATTCCATACACCCACTCTCATTTGGTGAATTTTTATGTCCAACGATCAGCCTCTCTGGTCCAACTTTCTTTATCTTCGACACTTTTCTGACTGGTCTATCATTATAAACATACTAGTGTTTCCCCCCTTTTAGCAGCAGGGTGAGAATTTCAAGAAACAATCTTGTTCATTCTCAGAGATGAGGCATTATTGAGAAATTGCTATCATGTTGCAAATAAAATTGTACGACCAAACTTGCTTTTCATGCGAAAATAACCGTCTATGTAAATATCAATTTTACTAGTGGAAAAATGAAATTAAAGGGGTAAAAGCCTAGATCATCCATTTACCCCTAGATGGAGACGATCTAGATCCTAATAAAGTTCTTCAGATAGGCCAGAACACAAAGGAACAGCTTCTCAAATCCAAGGCACAAGCTAGGGTTACATAAAGTGCATCACGTATGTCCACCTGAAACGCGGAACCAAGGGAAACCACCATTATAATTGTACGACTGTACATGAATGAGATAGCTATAATTGTACGTCCAAAGGTCGCTTGAAGAATGTGTATTAAGAGTATCTGTGGTAACAAAAATTACAGTGATCGCCCTGACCGGCTGACCCCATACAGGGAAAAAAAAATAAAACAGAAAATAATTATGAAAGAAAAAAGAAGGGCTCAACCCAAGAAAAGAAATTGATCAACAGGACCATGTGTACTGCTAGATTGCAAAAAATTATGGATGTAAATTTAAATAAACCGACTTCAAATATAAAAGCTGTTGAGCTAGAAGTGCATTTTTTATGACTCCAAGCTTATGTTGGTCCCACATCCTCTTCTCCCAGTGTCTTCTTAACCAGAAGATCGGCAAGGAATTAACATGTTACACATAGTTTGGAACCTGGGAAATGCGGAAGGAGAAAAAAAATATAATAATAATAAAAATAAACAAAAATGGAAAGCCGAAATTATTGTAAAAAGGGAAAATACTATCTTAACTAACATAAATCCAAATAACTATACGTATTAAAAAAATATTAATATATGTCCCAATTAATACTAAGAAATAAGAAAATAGAGAGTGCACGTCCGTTAAGGAAAAAAAATGTGCTCTCCTAACTACCCTTGTTATCTCATTATGTGAGAATCAATGGGAAGAATTTAGAAGAGATGAAAGTTTGGTGAAAGTAAATGAGTTCTATATTTTAATATGTTATTGTTCCAATGCAAAAGTTGACTAATTAAATATGGGTAGTGTTGGAAAAATGTGAAAAAGTAGTACAATAAAGGAAAATGACAAATATATTGTGATAAATAAAAAAAGAAATTAGGACAAATAAAATGGGACAAAGGGAGTATAATATAGTTTAATTGATGGTTAAGAAAGCTTCAACGAATATTAAGATTTTATTTAATTTTCCTTTCCCTCAAGTTTCTTAAGTTCCAGACGGAGCCTTAGATAATTGCACTTTAAGGAATACCTCACAGATATTGCCGGGCATGTGGGGATAATAGAGAATTGATGGTAGTACTACTACTTCGTAGCCTCTTTGCCCTCGGCTTTTGCCATCCTAGTCTTTCCAAGAATTCCTCAATCAACCTTAAAATAATATTTGATAATTAGATAACAATCCACGATGAAACCAAGCAATAAGAAAAATCGAACTTCACGTACAAGCTGCAGATGGCCTTCTGTGAAGATGCTAGCTCACGATCAGGGAAGGACTCTTCTAATCGAAAACTCAACCATACATAGAGATCCAAAACCTTCAGCATACCGAAAACATAGACATGAGTAATGAATATGCAATGAAATCATTAACTTCCAACAACACCTTCTGCATGGTAATGTGTTAGATGGGAATAAAAAACCCCAAGCATACTAGCATTGGCAAGCATCCATTCTCTTGATATTACTCGGAATTATTTGATTCGATGTCCACATTAATGATGGCCATTTAAAAAATACTGTTTGTTTATGAAAGGAATGATGCCCATTCAAAAAATAAGGTTTGTTTATGGAAGGATCAAACATCAGAATTTCAAGTTAACAATGAGTAGTTTAGAAGATACCAAATATTTATCAAAAATAATCTAAATTTTCTACGAGAGAACAAAACAAACCTTGTGAATGGATTCAAGCTCCTTAAGTGCAGTTTGTGTCTTTGGCACTTGAAGACTACCTGGAGTAAATATTTCTCGAAGCCGAACAAGACCTTTCTTTGAATAATTTTGTGCAAACTAATCAATGGCAGCAGATTGATTATATGAGGTCCCCATCCAAATCAAGATTCGAGAAGAACTCAAGAGTGAAACAGATCTTACCTGAATGAGGCCCTGAGATGAAATGTCATCATTCATGTCCACTGGACTAAAGATAAAAGATGTCAAGAATTAATAATTGACCGTTGTAGAAATTAAAACGAAGCTGCTGCAGCTATTTGTAAACTAGACCAGTTCAACTGATGCAGTTAATCTCTAGAAAAATGTGTTAGATCATGTATGAACTTAACAAATAAAAGTGATGGTGGTTATGATGAGATAACCACATGAAGACCTAAAAGGCATTTGCAGCAAAATTTAATAATAATAATAAAAAAAATATTACCATAGACATTGCTATATCTAATTAAAAAAAATCTCTGACCTAATAAAATTAAGAGATCCAAGCCGGAGTGACATTGCAGGACCATACTGTGAGCATTAAAATGACAAGGGTACGGTAATCTATACTTAAGAAGTCATAGTTTCACTTTTGTGGTCAAACTGCTCACTTTTGGAATCGACATGTCTCACTATTTGTTTCGAATATAGGCGAAAAACTACGAACGTTGTAAACTACATAAAATTTACTATTAACTCCATATCACTTGATTTCAAAAATTTAAATACAAAAGCATAATTATTGATTTTAAAAAAAAGCAGTTTGACCAACAAGGTCAAACTAGGACATCTAATCTAGGACTGAGAGAGTACTCTTGATCAATTATTTTGGTCCTCAACTGATAATATTACTAAGTGATGGACCATTAGTTTCCTAGGGTATCCACTGATCACTTGCACGATGCGCACGTCAGTTTTCTAGACTCCAAAAAACAAACCCCTTCCAGATATTGCCTGACGAGAGGATAGAGTGCCCATGTGTCAAGAAATAGCATCATTTATATCCACAATCAAGTTAAGGGTTTGTGTTGGACCAAAACAGCTGTACACCAACTTGGAAGTTCCTCTCCTGCTCTCCAGAGTAGTACAGCTAAAACTATTCTTCAGTTCTGGTACACAACATGGATTTCTAATTGTATTTGCACAAAGAAAGATGAAAGCAGTATCAAAGTTGGTTTGTATGATAAATAAATTCTTAAAGGATCAAAAAATGTTACCTGATACAGAAAAGGTACTTGTCATGCAACCCAAGTGGTAGCTCATCAATTACGGCAGCAACTTTCTGCCGAAGTACATATTTAAGGAACTTTTTAGAAAGAAGAACAAACTTGAATTTGGATAGTTGGCATATACTCCTGATGAAGAGGAAGGAATACATGGTGGAGTAAAAACAGAAGTCGACCAATACCATACCAATAATTCCTCACAATTAGCTATAAAAAAGTTGGCAGACAACTTGGCATTTTCAAGAAAATGCTCCTGGAAAATGTTATCCAGTTAGTGAAAACATAAAAGGGCTCAGATTGTCAAATAATTGTAAAATAAAGAAAGGATACAATAAAGAAAAACAATGACATGTTATGAAAAAAAAAATTAAAAATTAAAAACTGCACCAAACTAAAAAGAATTACGTTGATGAACCATTCAATGAAAGTGTGGAAGAGAGTCATTGAACATCATTTCAAAATAAGAACCAGTGTCTCAGACTCAAATAATGAATTTGAATTCACCCCTAGGAGATAAATTAAAAAGGAAAGACCTCCATATTGTGTTCATTGATCTTGAAGTGCCTACAAAGTTTGTTGGTATAGTTACGTACATGTATTCTTGGGCGCTAATTATATTTAGACTTGTAATGACACGTTAAGTAATTTCCTTATCAGTAACTGGGTCTTGTTCATGATGACCTAAATGTTCCTTTCTTTTTTTATTTTTCTAATTTAGATAAAAGAAGAGAAATAAAAGAGATTACGTAGGGTAGGGCAAGAAGTCCTCCAAAGAAAAACAATTGCGAAAGACAGGAAAACCTAGTGAACAACTGTCTGCCAATCTCTATGGATATCTGAATCACCAACTCCTTTAAAAGCTCCCATGGCCGAAGCCCTTAGAGAAGCAATAATGAGATCTTGTCCTACAGAAGGAAGAGGAAGATGGGTATCATTCAAACTTCGAGCAATACGTTCAATCCTTATATCCCCATATACAGCACACTTCCAAAGAATTTTTGCATCCTTTTTACGCCTGAAACCCCAAAATCTAATCTGAAGCAAACTCTCCAACGAGTCAGGGAGAATCCAAGCCCCCTAAAAGATCCCAAAAAGGACAATTACATAACCTTATAGCTGTAACACAATGCGCAAAGAGATGCTCAAGGCCCTCCAAACTGTGTCTTCACATGACACGCATATCTAGATACAAGCGTTTGTATGTCCTTCGTTTCTGCAACAAATCATTAGTATTAAGACGATTGAGAACTTTAGCCCAGACGAAAGCCTTCAATTTTGAGGGAACCTTAGCCTTCCAAATATAAGAAGAAAAGCGAAACATTTGGAGATCAAACCTGAATAAAAAAATCATAGTAAGACTTCCAAGAGAAATTGTCAGAATAACAAAGGACCACAATCTCTTATCAGGAGTAGAAGAAGGAGAAACCTGACTAAGAAGGCCTAATGAGTCGTTAAATAATTTCTAATAAAGTGGGTGTTCCAAAACACTCTCCTCTCAACGAATGAAAAGAGTCATGGGAGCATTATGTAGAGAAGAGAGAGAGAATAATCTAGGAAACACAATCATAAGAGGAGATATTGTCAAGCCAATTATCTTCCCAAAAACGAATGTGATCCCCAGCCCCAACCCTGAAGGAGATAAAGTGAAGGAAACAACTAAAACCTTGTGTATGAATTTCCAAGGGCCAGCATGAGTAACAACTATATGAGCAGGATTCACCACCCACCCATTCCGATGAAGACCATATTTGCTCTTAATCACTTTAAGCCAAAGGGAGTTTGGCTCCAAAGGGAACCACCATAACCATTTACCAGCAAGTGAATGATTTTTTGACACAGCATTACCTAAAACCTCTTCAATCTTAGGATGGCAGACCTTATCCCACGCTACCGGATGATCCTTCCATTCCTTCTTTGGCCCTGAGCATAGGAATTGATTCATAATTTTCTCAAGAGAGCTTGTCACCCCAACCGGAAGCTTGAAAAGGGACATGATAAATAGGAATGCTAGAAAGACAAGACTGAGCCAACATGATTCTACTCCCTAGAGAAAAGAAGGCACTCTTCCAACCGTTTAATCTCTTTGCTACCTCTCCACAACCAGATCCCAAAAGCACATAGAGCAGGGGTTGCCTTCTAAAGTCAAACCAAGGTAAGCCAGAGGCTATTCCCGAGAGACCCAAATGTCAATCGGTCGTGCCCTACTCGAACTAAACATTGATTGAGTCGTGTCTGACATGACATGATTACACTCCTCACTTAAGCAGACACTCATAATTCTTGAAAGTCCTAAATTCATTTATGTGTACTTCAATAAAAAGGGAACATATATACTGATAAGCATTTTCGGATTGTAAATGCATACTCCCTCCATACCAAAGTAAGTCCCTCATCGATCGAATTTGAAGAGTTAATTCGTGAAATCCTAAAATCTGAAATTGATGTGATTTATTTTTCGGATTGAAAACAACAAATGTTTTAATGAGTAAAACCCCTTCTGGATAGTTTACAACATTCATGGTTGTATTAACTGAAATTAGATGACTTTATATTAATTTCAAAATTTAGGATTTTACTTTCAAAGATCAGTTCATGGAACAGAGGGAGTACCAAATTCCAATTACAACAATTTAAGAAAGTGAAAGGGAAGTGTATATTCTTCTGCGGATGTGAAATGTCTAAAGGGCCAGAAGCAAGTGCTAAAGGAACGATAAAACATTGTCTAAAAATCCCTTAAATCCAGAATCTTCCCATATCATCTACACATTCTGCAAATGTTAATCATATCAAGTGCAGCGTGCAACTATCATATAAACGTAACTATTTCCCTTCTCTTCTCTGCTTCCAAATGTCGAATAAAGAGAAATATTTAGGTAAGGGAAAAAGTAAACAATCTTAGACTGTCATAATTTATGATTTCTATTTTAATTGTTCACATAATCATATGTAAAATGGATAATCCAGCTTAGAATAACATTGGTCAAACGCATAAAATCACTTGATCAGTATATGTACAAAAACGTGCATACTGCTATATAATTCATTTTCTAGTTCTGAATGATACATCTACAAGTAGATATAAATGATTAATAAATTTGAGAGATACATCTACAACTGGACAACAAAAGGTTACAAAGCAGGAATCAGAATTACCAGTATCTGGTTAAGCCCACTTTTAAGATTCAGACGAGAATACATAAACAGGAGGTCGAAAGTGGGGAATAATCCAGCACGCTGCACATAAGATGTACCAGGTATTAGAGAGCAATAAAACACGCACATGACAATACAAAAGCATATCATAGTTAGGAGTGGGATCAGAAAAAGCTTGCCAAGTTAACCATTGATTTATTTGACATTAAAATTATCTAAATACAGCTAGTGCAAAATCTTAGTACCTCCCTTCCAAAATTAGAGATGGTTATTCCTTTTTAGTACACCTCAGTCCCAGATTGTTTGCAACATTTTTGGAGGTTGTCAGACATGGTTTTTAAGATGCATGGAAAATATATTAAAATAATTTGTTTTCTTAAATAGAAATTCTTTTTAGTATATTCACATGTTATATTTTTAGATAAAATTGAAATATTATAGATATATATTATTCTTATACAATGTTCATGCATCATAAAATCTATGCCACACAAACCGTCAAAAACTGTTGCAAACAATCTGGGACGGAGGGAGTACATTCCAAAATTAGAGATGGCTAGGTTTCCATTTTAGTACCATAAAACAACAAGCTATTCGTATTTTATCATTTCATTATACATATACATGAATACTACACCATCTCCAAAAAAGATTAGTTTTAAAAACACTTTCCTTTTATGTAAAAATTGTAATAAAAAATCTATTCTTAAGAACTGTCTTTTTTTAAGGTATCTCTAATTTTGGAATGGAGGGAGTAATAGAGAATGATCTAGCACTAACAGTAATGCAATCACCTTTAGAATTGGAGATGGAGTAGCCAATGATAAATGGAGTAAGGGGAGGTCTTCAGCATCCAAACAAGTAACTTCACCTACAGGAAATTCAGATCCATACCTGCCAGCTCTCCCTACAGAGGAAACCAGTGACACATCTAAGTTATCAATTAAGGGTCAAATGCGCAGACCCATAATTAACATGTAATGCATCATAACATATTCCTGTACACAAGCTGATAAGCATGCCATGATCACATTCTTTCAACATGTCGTAGCAAGGAAATAAGATGAGAATTACATACTCAAAATAAACATCTGAGGAATCATGTACATTTCTTAAATAATGCTCCACCCAATCCAAAATTAGAGATACATTTCTACTTTTTGAGTCAATATGGAAATCCTTAATTCATGATTGATACTCATTTTAAGTGTTGAAAGCAACAAATATGATAATTACTACTCTCCTCTTTCCATAACATGAGTTCCATTTACCAACTTATACAACTGTTATCCTATGTTTACAAACTTAAAGGATCAAAATGAGTTCTGTTTACGAACTTTAGGATACAGCAAAACAAGGGACAAGAAGTCCACCCTTACAGGACTCACAAAAAACAAAATCAAAAGTCGTGCAAAAGAGGACAGCCCTCTTAACCCTCAAAAGCAAGTCAGCAACATCTCTCCACCCAGGCACACCCACTAGTTCCCTCTAAACAGTGTAACATCATGCTCCGTCCAAATTAACCTTTAAATTGATAAAAGGATACATTTCGATAATATTTTTGCATCCCTCTTACCTCCAAGCCCTTAAAAGTGAGTCACCAAAATATCTTCCCTCGAAGCATGACACACCACACTTCTTCCCAACAGACCTACGCTAAAGTTCCATAAACCACATGCAAGAGGACAATGCAAAACAAAATAAGCATGCCCCTCATTACTCTACATGCAATAAAATAAATGATTGAAGATAGGGACTTCTTTATAAGGTCTTGTATCCAGATAGAGATTATCACATTAATTTCTTTAATTTCTGATGCAATCCAGATTGAGTTCATTACAATATTTCTTTTGTCCAGATATATATTTTTTAGATAAAAGAACAAATGTTATTAGATAGAAAAGATAGAGCAATGGGGGAGGACAAGAAGTCCTCCAAAGAAAGTTGTGGACCCAGAAAATTTTTTAGGGGAGGGCAAAATTTTGGGGAAAAAAAAAAGGTACATGAAAAATACTATGGCATCTAAAATATACAATATTGAGGAACTTATTTCACATAATGGTGTTATGGTGAAGCGTACAAAACTCAGGTTCAAACCAATACATGTGCTAATTATAGTTTTTAGTATATTAGAAGTGGTAAAAAAATTTGGAGAAAAAGAAAACAATAGCAAGAATTGAACTGGTGGCCTTCTGGAGCCAAATCAATTGCCTTACCACTAGAGCTACATGAATTTTATGTTATAGCATATATAATACTTATTAGAATTCAAGGGAGGACACCAGCCCTCCCTTGCCCACAGCTAGGTCCGCCCGAGTACAATAGTGTGAGAAAAGGAAAAATTATACACCAATTGACAAAACTTCGGTAGTTCAACCAGGGGTATAATTGGAATTTTTTAAACCTATGTAAATACCACAAATTTCTTATAAAATATTAAAATCCCTCTCCAACCCTAAAAAGCCTGAAACCCTCATGACCCTTTCACGCTCGATCTTGCATCTCTCTATTCATCCTTGTCTGTTCATCCTCATGAACTCTCTCCTCCTAACACGACTTTCACAATCTCAGAGACAAGAAACAGCACCCCAGCCCTTTTTTACCAGGTATACTTCCGTTTTATCTGTTTCTCGAGAACAGTCTTTTTAGATAATTAAACCCAGCAACGCAAGGTAGTTTTTGGAATAACAGTTTAATATTTTTCAAAAGAAAATTAATGCTTGTAACTTTGTTTAAATATTGTATTTTCTAATTTTGTTTTATTGGGTTGAGATATATTAGGCGTATTTTATGTGTATAGACTCGAACTTTTAATGGCAGACACAATATTTAATATTTTTTTAAGGAAACTTAATTTGGCTTTACAATATATAATACACACACACAAGATATTAGAAGTTAAGAAGTATGTGTTTTCAACAACACAGATTATGAAGTACCTGCAATTTGTTTGATCTCCGGGACAGTTAGTTCTCGCATTTCGAGACCATCGAATTTCTTCAGGGTTGAAAATATGATTCTAGAGATGTTCAGATTGAGACCCATTCCAATGGCATCACTTGCTACAAGAACATCAAATTCACTGCCTGCATCATTAAACCTGGTTGCCTGCAATCCTAAACAACACTCAGCTCATCCTTTGCTTATGAGGTAGAATGATAATGCAAAGTGGGCCACACACAAAACGAGTGATTTTATTGAAAACTCCATAAATGCAGTCACTGTATAGAGAGCTAGTTTAATAATCCCTCAAAACCAAAACTAGAGATTGTTTTCAAATTTTAAGGGTCAATTCGCGAAGTCCTAAGACTTAATTTTGAAGTGAGTCATTATATGATTGAAAAGAACAAATGTTTGAATGAGTAAAACATTTTAAATAGTTTACAACATTTGTATTGATTAAAATTTGATGAATTTATGTGAATTTGAACCTTTGGATTTTAAGGTTTGACTTTAGGATTTAATAAACAATCTCTTTTTCTGGAATGGAGAGAGTATAATAAAAAAGCTTAACAGGACTGCTGATAAAGGAATTCTGTCATCAATAATCATCCAACTCTAAATAACATCATTAATAGTAACCTCAACAGTTATAGATATTCATAATGAAAGGAGAAAGTAATACCTGTCTTGTTCGAGTCTCAGGTGGAAGTGAACCATAAACTACAGAGCAAAGATGTTTTCCCCCGTTTTCTATTTCTTTCTGACAATTGTAGATAACATGAATGTGAAGTTAAATTTATGGATAAAAAGACACGTATAGCCAGAAACATCTGTAGAGGGAAGTGTTTGGCGGGTTTGTTGAAGGGGAGGATGGAAGATGGAGGATGGGGGGATATAGAAGGCTCACCTTTAATCTATAAATCTCACGTCGAGAAAAGGTTACGATGCAGTCACCGGTTTTTATGTTAGAAAAAGATCCAAGAGGGACATTCGATGGAATCAGAGGAGAAAGCCTCTCATAGTGTTGCACCTGAGGCAATGAACAAAATGATAAATTTAAATAAGGAGGGGCAACCTAGCAAAGAGAACAAATTTGTCAATAGACTAACATGAACCAAACAGCCAAAAAGCTATAGATATGATATGTGAAAGCAACCTGCTGAAATATATCAGTTATTGCAGATACTTCACACAGACTTCCTTCTCTAATTGAACATCGCCATAGTACATATAATGTCTCACAAGCTAAAAAATATGTAATAATGTCACCAAACATATTTACTATTGCAGATTGCTTTCTACTTTAGTTAATGGTAAGAGTTTCACAACCTTAACGTCGTCACCAGTCACTTTAAGTATTTCCTGGACAAGAGGAACAGCAGCTGCATCTCCGCAAAGGTGAAGTTCATTGGCCGAGATGCCTAATAGAGCACGTGTGAATGAAAAACCTCTTGTCCTACAGCCAATCATCTATAAATGTAAACACCATATAACAATTAGCAATCACAAAACATAAATCTCTACACTGGGTAAGGTTATCTATAAAAACCATAAAGCACAAGAAGGAACACAAAGGAAATATGATAGCATAAATCGGATAGCAAGGAATGGGGAGTAGAACTGTTTGTTATCACTTAGTGTCAAAGTACAAATTTAGCTTGATATTTAACTTAGAGATAAATTTTCACAAATGTGGCTAGGTACTTTATACTCCTCTTTCCGTATGTGTGAATAATGACTATCCCCACCCTCCGCCCCCAAACAAAAGAAAAAGGAAAATTAATAAAACTATCCCATCATATTCCTACATTTATGGATGCATATCTTAATTATTGTGAATCTGTGCTTATCTGTTCAAGAAATAAGCATCAGCTACCTGTATAAAAAGAAAGTGATTTGTAAACCTCCATTTAAAGACAGTTTTGGTGGAAAAAAGCCACGACATCATCATTATCAAGTAACTGGGGAGAAAATTGAAACTGTAAAGATGGTTATTTGCTTGACATTCCAAGGAAAATAAGTATGAATGTTCCTGGTGAAGAAATGATTGGAAGGGGCTTATTAGATTTTCAAAACAGTTTCCTGGTATAGCTACTCAATTCAAATTTTTAACCCAAGGCTTCATTTGT
The DNA here is from genome assembly GCA_032359685.1 of Pittosporum tobira. Classification (NCBI taxonomy): domain Eukaryota; kingdom Viridiplantae; phylum Streptophyta; class Magnoliopsida; order Apiales; family Pittosporaceae; genus Pittosporum; species Pittosporum tobira. The sequence continues at coordinate 19,071 of JAUMHB010017998.1, forward strand.
TGATTGGCTTATGATGATAATGAACCAATTTTATTTTTATAAGGAAGGCAATTAAGCGACTTTCCCAATGGAAACAGTAGGCTCACAGAGATTTCAGGAATTTATTATCTGTTACCAAGTTAGTGCATGCAGCGTTCAACGAATTACAACTGGGAAAAAAATTTAGGCTATAAAAACAGTATGAAACAATGTTCACAAGTAATTATATGGTTTTCCTTTCTTTCTTCCCAATTACCTATAAAGTTGCATTTGCCATTAAGAGATGAAGCTCAGTTTTGATATAAACTTTTTTTCCATAGGTTTTATCTCGATAATACTCAGATATGTTGGTTGTACATTATAGTAATTCAGTTTCTGATGACTTAGTTCTTCTAGCAATGCTGATTTAATAAATTTTGGCATGCCTGAATTTCATCAATAACCGCACAATCACAGTCAGAGGTTACGTCAGCCATTTCTACAGTCGCAGCTTTATGCTTCGCACCATCAACTTCCTCTCTTTCTTGTCCAGTAATCAGATTACAAGGAACTTTTGCCTTGTTTAACCGCTTTGCCACCTCCCAGGCCAATAATCTCAAAGGCCCACAATAAATACCTGTAACAAATCAGAACAAATGCAAAAGTTCAAACAAGTTAGTTATAGTTTTCTTAGGGGAAAAAACCAAAATTGTTATCATCTACTATGGAAACCCCCACATAGAGGATCCATCATACTTCTGACTTGAGTTAGATGCACTTCTTTCCTTTTCTGAATGTCCTAAGGCTTACACTGTCATCACAATTTTACTTTATACAAACTTTACCAATTTACAATTGGTCTTAGAAAAAGATAAACTAGGTAGTGGGGTACCAAGAAATCTGGTTTTGAAATTCTATATAGCCTTCAGTAGAACCTAAATAGTAATGGGTGTAACTGAAAGAATAAATAGGTAAATATGGACATCGTAAAAATACCAGATGAACTGCACTCTAGTCGCTTCAAAGCATGATATGTCTTGCCACTGTTTGTGGGACCCACATGAAGAATAACACTCCTTTTCTTTCTTCGAGCAATTGGATACCATGTATGAGGACGACTGAAATAAAAAAATAAGGAAAAGCTTGGCTGAGAACAACATATAACTTTTGTAAACACCAACAGACGAAATACAATTAATACTTTTGAGACAACAGACCATGCTAAATACACCAGATGGATTATCAAGAATAAGCACCTCAGAGAACAAATAAATGACTCTACAGCAGGATAAAGCTCCTTCTACCTACCAACCCCCACCATGAATTACTAATTATAAGAATGCTTCACATAACACTGAAAATGAACTAAACCATGCAACATAAGAGAGGCATCGTCGGAAATATTTTTTGGAAATAGATTTAATAGGTTGTTGGTATCTTATATACAAAACGGAACTAATACATGTTGTGCACTTGAAGATTGAAAAACATGTCTAAAATGTCCCATGCTGTACAAATTAACTGCATATCAAGTAACATGCCACAAAATTCTTACGTAAGGTCTGTATAATCAAACTGTGATGCACCATTGGAATTGCTGAAACGCCTTAAGCAAGCACGTAGACTGATCAAATTTCCGAGCTTCATTTCCATAGCAAACCAATAGGTCTCCATATTCTCTGTGAATTGTATGGGAAATAACAAGAAAGAAAAGTTGAAATACACAGATATCTGCAATGCGAGTGACAAATAAGGCACGAAAAGGAAAAGTCAATAATGTTTAGACTAACTAAATATAGATCCAGATTAACAGGGAACCAAAAGAACATGATCCATGTCTTGTAGTTATATGCCTATTTAGTATTTACTATACAAGAATAGAACATGATCACCGTTGCTCCCAAAACAAAGTCGAGAGATACACAAATAATTAACTAGTAAACTACACATAGAAAGTTAAGAGTATCTAACCCTATTCCACAAACAGCGAACCAATTCTAGTTCCATATTCCACTTGTTAATTAGTAACATCAAATGCTCAATATTGTCACGGTTGTTGAAGACCTTTACAACACCACGAAAAAGGTCCTCCTAAACCATAGAACACTTTCCAAACATGTATGCATTCAATTTTGGCTTAATTTTCCACCAACATCAACTAGTTTTGCAAACAAGGCACAGTTTGAGTCCAGTTGCACCTGTGTGAATACAGTATCCACATTTGACACAATTTGTTGCATGGAAATAACATTCACCTTCATCATTTTACAAGGACAGTTGGAGATAATTCTAGGAATCAGCAGTGTACGCATCATTTTAATAACTTAGGAAAATGATATACTCGCCAAATTCACACCAATTGTTTATGAAAAGACCAAATCCAAGCAACTCCTAACTTAAACAGTACTCACTCAATCGTTCCAAAACTAGAGATACATTTCTAAACAACGACATGTTCATGAAAAAAATTATATTTTTACAATCATGTGTCTGATATTAGTTCAAACTGTAATAGTAATGGCTTGGTAATCCTCAATATACTTAGAATATAGCAATGGTATATTGGGAAGTTCACATCACTTGAAAATTAGAAATGTATATCTAATTTTGGAAATGACTAAATCAGAATAACTACAAACACTTTTGGAACAATGGAAGTATTTTACATATAGCATTTGTTTTGACCATTTAATTCCATCTACAAAAAGATGCATACTTTTCCTACTACTTCCAACATTTGATATTGCAACAAGTGGATATGGTTTGAACCTATTACCTAATGGCCAAGAGGGGGAGCTTTTAGTTACATAGTACAGAGCTACCCTCAATCGTGGTGTATACTTAGCAACAACTATTAGATGCCAAACCAAGATTAAACACATAATCTGATAATCATAAGTGCTGACGACCCAAATTGAACTGCACATGATAGTAAAACAAATATCCTACATTCCAAATTCACTTAAATCATTAATTCATAAACATGAAAGTCAAAAGCAATGAGCTTGGTGAATTTCACCAGCAAAAATGTGTAAACTTTGAAATATCACTTCCACCATTTTCTTCAGAACTAAACAAAAAAAGTGGCATAGAGAATGAGGGGTTTGTAGGTACCATGGAGGAGAGCGCGGGAAACGCCCAAGTGTGAGAATCTGCGGCGAATAAGCGATGAGGCCATGATCGGAGTAAGAATTTAATAGGAGAATTTTACTGATTATTTATTCAAACGAGGGTCAAACAGTAGTTGAAATCACGTTGAAGCACACGGGATTGAAGGGGAGAAACATGAGGTTGATCGAAACATCGGAGAAGTGTGGCGTTTTGAGGAATTTACTGTCCCTTGGTTTGTGGCGGGTAATTTGTCCGCCTGACTTCTCCGGTCTCAATTCTGAAAGCCGAAAATAAAAATTAAATTAAATTGTCATAGTGAATTTTCAATTAATTATAAATTTTTCTTTCTTCTTCTCTTTCTTTTTAAACCTCCACTTTATAGTGAATTTTCATAGTGGTTCCTGAAATTAGAAGCCATTATTCTTATCCCTCTAACTTTTGCATACTTTTCTTAGAATTGACCAATTTAGCATTTTTGTCAATAAATAAATAAATAAATAAGAAAGAAAAATTTATAATTAATTGAAAAAAGGGTAAAATAGGTAGACAAGATGACGAATGAAGAAAGGAGGAAAATAAAAAACAATTGTCAGAACCCAAAGAGGGGCAAGGACCATAATACTCTTTACACTACGGTGTCTTCAATACATTAATTAGCACTAGATTTTAAGGATTATGGGACTATTGGTAGAGAGATCTAGAACAAGTTATGAGTTATAGAGATATTTTGGGATGGAGGAGCATTTATAGGTTTTAGATTATGAGAAATTACTATCTCCCCTTTGATGGATGGTGTTGGAGTGAGATATATCATTTTATCTAAGAAAATAGAATCTAGTGTTTCACACTTTAATCATTGTTGATTCTCTTTTCCCTTTCAGTAATTAATCTCGTGAGGGTAAGGTTTATGTTCAATTAGTGACCAAGTGAATAAAATTGGAAACCACAATTACCAAGAAAAACTACAAAAAGTATCTCAAAGATAAAAATCCCCAATTTATATAAATATCCAAAGTAAAAATAGGTAAATGAATTGAGTATGAACTTATCTCAAGTGGAAGCTAGGATCGTCAGATCCAAATTAGGCCTGTGAAATAATCATATGGTAGATGGCCACTCTTTTTCTTGAATTGTTAGTATGAGAGATAGATTCAATAAAGTAGTAGTCTACTGCAATCTTCATCCTCCTCTTAAATTTAGGGCTTGTTTAGTACAACTTATTTCAAAATATATTATAGATTATTTAATAATCAGATTATTGAATAAGTGATTATTTCTGTTTGGTACAGCTTATTTAAAAACATATTATTATCAAAATAAGTTAAATAAGTGTTTGGCAAATAATCTATAATCAGAGATTATTTTAGATTGATTACCAAAATACGCTTATGTTATAAATGCCATTATTCCACAACCCACACCATTTGAAACTTTTGCTGGATCATGGTTTCCAAATGTTTTCACTCCATAAAAAAATGCCACTTTTTTCCACCCATGGCATCATCAAGTCGATCAACAGTTAGTTCCCAAATTGACAACTTCGAACCCGATCCAACCCTCACAAATGATGATCTCAAGCTAACATCATTCGACCAACAAGAAGCCCTATGATTTGTGTTGATTCAAGCACAAGATCATATTTGTGTGTGTTGGCTTTACCAAACATTCTCATTGTACTATGATAAAAAAAAATTCGGGTTAATGTTATTAAAGAGCAGATTGGCTCACCTAGAATAAGAACGATAGAGATCGCAATGAATGGGGCTGGTGACTAACAGTAAGACAACAGATCGACGGTGGGAGAGAGACAGATATAGGGAGATGCGGTTGGGGCTGCTTGTTTGGACATTACACTAATGAATGGGACTGCTTGTTTGGATCACGCGGCTAAAATGGTTCGGTTGGGGAGAGTTTCTAGAGAAAAATGGAGGATGGGAGCTGTGACTGAAGAATGGAATAATGAAGAGAGGAGAAGACTGTTGGTAAGTGTTAACGGGCAGGTCAAATGTAATTTTGATGGTTAACGGAGGGTAAAATAGTAATTACAGTCAAAAATCTCTTCTACAATAATTTTGTGTTGCTGAAATGATGTTTTTTGGAAGTGATTTTCATGTGTTTTGGATGCTTGTACAATCTGATAACAAATTATTCAATAAGTTGAAACAAATAGAGCTTGGAAGTGATTATAAATTTTAAAAAACTATAATCACTTGTTTTAAGCTTTACCAAATAGGCACTTAAAATTACTCATGATTGCTATTACAGGAGTAGCATAACTCCACAAGAAGATAGGAAAAAGGAAACTATGCGTATACAAATTGGACTGAATACTCTAGATTATCCTTTATCCATTTGTAATAGTATCTCTCTCTATATTTGGTTAAATTATGAGGCCACATTATGTAGGTGTCTTGCAAGTGTGCCAACCAAGCTCCTCCCAAGGCTTGACACCTTGCATGCCTATGTCATCCTTGTGATGTCATTGTTTGTATCATCTTGATGACATCATAAAGCTTATGTCACCTTGGTGACATTGCCTCCCATCGCCTCA
>JAUMHB010018109.1:0-26934 GCA_032359685.1 Pittosporum tobira
AACCCCCCCCCCCCCCCCCCCCCCCTCTTTTTTCTCTTTCATATTCTCTCTCTCCCCTCCTGTTTTCCCCTTTCGCTGTTTTATTAAGTCAATAAGCATAGCTTATTAGGATATCAACCACACACATAATGCTCACTCTCACATGGTCGAATATATTGTTTCCAGCAGAACATTAGTCACCCAAATTAAAAATCAGCTGCCGAGAGTATTTCTTCTAAGATGATACCTCTAGGTCAAGTGAAACAACTCTAAATACAACTCAGTGGATTCATCTAGTTGGGACAATGCTCTAAATATTCTCATTAATTTAAGTTGAAATCTGTGTCAAAAGTTCACTGATAAACCATCCCATCTCCACCTATTAACATAATTAATTCTCTGAAGCCCATCGGGATAAGATTATATATCTCAAATAACCATCTGATACACTCTCACAACTCAATCCAACTACTACCCACTAAAACTAAAAATAAAATCTTGGAGCTCAAAAGACTACCCACCAAATTAAAAAAAAAAAAAAAAAATGCTTTTTCGGTCAGCAAGTATAGCTCAGATTGATCAAACCCATCGATGAACGGGAATTATGAAACAAGATTATATATCTCAAATAACAACCATATAATACCCTCACACAATTTAATCCATTAATCCAAGCACCACCCACCAAAAATCAAAACCAAAGTCAAAATCTTAGCATAAAAAGATTAACCAAAACAAATATAGCTCAAATTGATCAAGCCCATCAATGAATGGGGTTATATGAATCAATAATTGGGTGATAAAAATGGTACCTTGATAGTTCGAGCTTGGTCGGAAGTGAGAGAAGCCTTGGCAAAAGTGTCGTCGTCGACGTAAACAGCTTTTTGAATAAGAAGGTTTTGCAGAGAGTGAAGATTATTAGAGATGCCCGATACATTGGCAATCGCTGCGGTCCATCTCTCGCTTCCTGCTTTCCCACCTTCCTCTCTCCCCTCCATTGTTGTTTCCTTCACCGCATTTTTTGCTAATTTTATTATTATGGGATCTGGATTTTTGAAGTAAGTCGCGTCTTTATATGATTTTGACAATTTTGACAAAAACAACGTAACAAACAATACCATTTCGATTCATTCTTATACTAAAAGTATTTTTTAAATTTTTTTTTTTTTTTTTTGATTTTACATCTGAGAGATATTTTTAAAAATATTATTCATTTGGTGGGTAGTCTTTTGAGCTCCAAGATTTTTTTAATTTTATATTATAAATATTACCTTTACAATGCATATTACCAAATTAAAAAAAAAAAAAAGTTGAAAATAAAATCTATATTTATATTGGATAAAAATTTATTTTAATTTTACAATGCATAAAAAAATATTTCCTTTAATCTTAGAATAGAAATAATGTTATTATTATTATTTTATACTAATTTTATTTTAATTGGTTTTTAAAATGAAAGTGCAGGAATTGAGCAAATATTCGTACAATTACGTAAATATAATTATTTTAAGTGACATATTTTTTAGCATTAATTTGTTAAGAAAATATCTCTTAAAATATTTATGTTCATGTAACTCACGCCCCTTTTTTCCTTTTAAAATAGTTTTAAAAAATTCCTTAATCAACAATTCCTCATATTTTCAAGATATTCCCATTATGGCTCTTTTGATAAATTAAGACCAGAGAGAGTAATCTTTGATTTCATTTAGAGTAAAAATATAGTTGAAGTATTGGGCTTTAACTAGTTACCAACGGAATCTTTGGGCCTTGGGTTTTACATTAGCCCATTATTATCTAGAGTATTGTTATATATCCTCCGATTCTCAAATTTTTTTTGATAGATAAGATGATATTTTGTAATTAAATTTAAATTAGAAGCTTTTTTATTTGTTGTGCTTGTCAATAGGGCTGCACAAAATTTTAGTCGAACCGAGTCAGCCGATTGAACCGAACCGAAAAACAAACGAACCGATTAAACTGATAAATTTTGGATGAAAAAATTTATATAACCGATATATTCGGTCGATTATGATTGTAAAAAAATTTTTAACCGTAACCGACTGATATTATATATATATACATAGACACACACTTATATATACATATACACACACATATATATAACTTTATTTGTTGTCTAAAACTAATTTTCATGTTTAGTGATATATTTTATTCTTTTTTTAATTTTGGAGTTTCTTTTTTTTTTTTTAGCGAGGAACAACAATGTTTTTAAAATCATGTGATCCTATAAGTTAAACGTATGAGGATTTAATTTGTGTGGTATGTACTCTATATACTTTGGATTTTTACTTGATAAAATATTTAACATTTGAGAGAATGTTCAATTTATAGAGAATTTATGAATAATATTGAAGAGCAATATATCAATTTTCAAGTTTGTTACATATTTATAAGTATAACAATATATAGCTACTTACCAGACCAACCGATAAAAATAACTAATAACGGATCAACCAATAATCGACGGATAAGGTTTGGTTGGATCGGATTCAATTACGGCGTGTTCTATAACCGATACATTCGGATCGATTGGTTTTTTGAGTATTAACCTACCATAATCGACCGATGTGCACCCCTATTTGTCGGCGTGTTGTCAGAGTAAGAGTCGAATGATATATTATTTTTGTTTTTGGCCCATTGTGTAAGAACCCAAAATTATATTTTATTGAGTGTGGTAGTAATAACTCTATTATTGGGTTCATACCCCCCAAAAAATATGTATTATTGGATTGTTTGACACAGTTTGTTTTATAACAATTTAAAATTTATTTATTAACTAAAATAAATTATAAGTTATAAAAAAAAATATCACTTATTGATCAATTTTTTCAAATAAGATGAAAATATTATTATACTCGACCTATAACTTTTTTTTAAATTAACTAACACAAATATTTTTAAAATAAATTATTTTTAAAAATAAAATATAAATTGTGAAAATAAACTGTATCAAAAAGGGCTTATGTTACAGATAATTTAAAGTAATATTTACATTCCACCCACCGAAATTTGATTCTTCATTCATTGATCGAGTACGAGCGCTCTTACCATCTGAAGCTAACAGTGCAACCCATTAGAACACTTTTTTTTAGCAGTTTGTTTGCATTTAAATGAACTGAACGCTTAATAGTTTACATATTTGTTTATGAGTGAAAAGAAAAACTCAACACACTTGGTATTATGAGCTTATTTGATTGAGTTTCTTAAACTCGATTTGTAATTTAAATTTTTGAATATATATTTATGTTTATTAAATGTAATTTTTTATTATATTTGAATTTCATAATCTATAAACATTGTCTACCGTATATTTTAGGCTCAATTTGATACAAGAAAAATATGTTTCAGAAAATATTTTATAGTAAAACGTTTTATGAGAAAATAGTTTCTTAGAAAATGACTTATTTTCTGATGTTTGATGGTCAAGCTGAAAATGAGGCTGAAAACGTACTTTTACATTTGGTTTTTGAAATAAATTTAACAATTATGTTATTACAAATTAATATAAGTATATTTTTATTTTTTGAATAATGTAAATTAAGTTCTTACAATATAGTTTTTTATTTATTTGTATGTCTATAAAAACTTAACATATGATCTAACAATAAGAATGTTCATTAGTTATACGAAATTGTTTAATAACATAGTGATTTTAAAAAAATTTAAGAATAAGAAAATTTAAAATTTAGGAAATATATGTGTATGTATAATTCATCACAAAAATACTAATTATGCATGTATTGTGAAAATAAAAATAAATGTACTTATTTTAAAAATAAAATAAAATAAAAGATGATAAGAGTGATTAAATAAAAGTGTTACGAATAATGACGAAAAAAAACAACACAAATATTATTTTTCGGAAAATGACTTACGGATTTTCGTTTTCCTGAAATAACAAAAAAAATTTCCGTTGATTGGAAAATAATTTCTTTTTGATTAAATTTTCTCTAACATACCAAATACTAAAAAAATTTAAAAAATAAATTATTTATAACAAACGGAACCTAAATTTTTTTTTTAACTCAAAACCTGAAATCTTTTTTCAATTTGACGTATGGCGTGAAAATCTGCGGTTTGGGCCGCCCATTTTAAGCCCGTTGAAAGTGAAACAAATTGACGCAGATTGTTTTATCAGTACCTATGTTAGCCGACTTCACTTCGACAGTCCACGAAAACCCACGTTAAAGGTCCTCGTGTTTTTATTTTCTCTGTTACAAAATTCGCACTTTATAAGATGAATATTTTTAACAGAGTTTTAATAAATTTATTAATTTTTAAATAATTATCAAAAAATTAAATACGATATGATTAATTTATAAATAATTATGCTCTTCTTCTACCTAACATGCTCGCTTAGTAAATTTATAACACTGTCTACTAAATACATGTGTATTTTAATTTATTAAAATCGTTATCTCAAACAACTAAATATAATTATCATTTACCTATTTTGGAGCTAGAACACTTTAAAATCATGACACTTTTCATGATATAGAAAGATTATCAAATGTGCAAGTTACCATTTTAAATAGTTTTATCTAAACAATCTTTCTTCAAAGTAGAAGCTATAAAACTTAGAAGTAACAACTTAGAGAGGCTATCATTTCAATTTAAGTGAGAGACTACCATTTTAGGACAAAGGTCTGTTGGTTAGAATTTATTTTAAAATAATTTAAAATTTATTTGTTGATTTAAATAATTTAGAAGTTGTAAAAAAAAATTAAAAAAAATTATTGACAATTTTTTCAATAAGTTGTAAATATTGTTGTACTCAACTTATAAGTTATTTAAATTCAACTAAAATAAACACATTTTAAAATAAATTATAAATTAATCAAATAAGCCATGACAAACAAAATAAAAAATACTTGATGATTGTAGTTTTGTTTAACTAATTGTTTAATTATTAATTATTTTACAATTAACTTCGTAATTTTCTAAGATAATCTCTCTCTATATAAAAAGTAGCGATACTTCACTTACAATGTTGATATTGTTATAAAATATAATAAATTAAGTGAATATATCACTTTCATATATGTATTGTTCCATACATCCCTTCCTATAATGTATAGGTTCACCTCCTTCTATTTAATAACATACATTCATGTATTTATATTATACATTGTACTTACATTATATATGTATTATCTAGCCCATAAATATAAGCTATTGTAAGCATGTTGAGATAGTGAAAAAAAGAGAATTTACAATTGTTTTACATGTTTATTTCTTCCTCTTTATCATATATTATATTTCTATATTAATGTTATATTGTTGAGTTGAATCCATAGATCGCCATTTTCATATTATTTACAACACGTTATCAGCATGAACTGATTAGAATCTTGGATATCGCTCAAGGTAACATATCTTTTGTTTTTCTCATTATTATATATTTCTTTAATTCTCTTTAAGCATGTCAAACATTACTAAGAGATAGTTTGCAACGTTAGATATTACCGGAAGTTATTATCTAACATGGGCTTTCGATGTTAAGATACACTTAACATCACTAGATCTCAGTCAATCTAGTCTATCTGAATCTGATTGTTCTCCAGCCCAGAAGGCTAAGACTCTTATCTCCATATGTCACCACTTACATGAAGATTTAAAGGTTGAATATCTGACTAAGGAAATATCTGACTAAGGAAAACCTTGTTGTTCTATGAAAATCCTTGAAGGATCGCTATGATCATCAACAAGATGTGGTTCTTCCTCATGTCAGGTTTGAGTGGATCAATCTACTTTTTTAGAATTTTAAGTCCATAGTAAAATACAATTCTGCTATTCATTAGATTGTGTCACAACTGAGACTCTGTGGCCAACAGATTACAAAGATTGAAATGTTTGAGAAAACATTATCCACCTTCCATGCCAGTAAACTTGTACTCCAGCAGTGGTATAGGGCAAAGAATTACTCCTAACATTCAAAGTTAATCTCTACACTATTTGTCGCAAAAAAACATAACTAGTTGTTGATGCAAAACCATAATTCTCGTCCTGCTGGATCTGTACCTCGGTCTGAAGCACACGTTGCACGTCATAAAAATAAGATCCACATGCATTGGAATGGCAAAACGTGTAATTTAAAAAATCAGCTTAATAAAAGCCAAGAGGTCCACATGACCCTAGACGTAGTCCACAAAGGAAAGAAGGTCCAAAAGTACCTAACCAGATTGTAGTCAATATTTATCATAGATATGGTGGTATTGGACATTGGTCTCGCATTTGTTATACTCCAAAACATTTGGTTGAACTCTATCAAAAAGACAAGGCTGAGAAAAAAAAATAAAGTAAATTTTGTTAATTAACCTGTAGTAGAGAATGAGGGTATGACAATGAACTATACCTCTCTTGATTTTGATCATTTCGATAACCTTGTGTAGAAAACTCTAAAAATCTTGAGCTTTCCTTATTGTATCTAAAACTAATATGTGTGTTTGTTCTATTTAAATGTTCTTATCTCCCAAATTTATGTAATAAATTATATTTTTCTTTAATATATATATATATATAAATATTATTTTAAATTTGTATTAATATTTATTCACATTCATGTTAATATTATTTCTTATTCTCTTTATTTTTATATTAGCAAAAAATGATGTTACACAATTACCTGGAGGAGAACAGTAGTATTTTTTGTCTTGTTGATAGTGGTACTACAGATACTATCTTCTAGCAGAGGAAGTTTTTTTGAAACATTGAAAAATATGAAGGGAATATTACCACTATTTCAGGCGATAATAAATTAATTATAAGCTCTGGAAGAGCATGCGTAATACTACCAATGGGCACATAAATTATTAATAATGATACTTTATTTTGCCCACGATCTAATAGGAACTTAATTAGTTTCAAAGATATTCATTCCAATGGATTTCACGTTAAAATCGAGACTGACAGTTGTAAAGAATACTTGTATCTCACCCAGATGAGTGGATACAGAAAAAAAAATTATGGAAAAGTTACCATCATTCTCCTCTGGGTTATATTATACTTATATACATATGGGTAATAAACATGTTGCGATGAACCTGAAGTTCAAAAACCCAAAAGGTTTTCAGTTATGGCATGACCGTTTGAGTCACCCAGGGTCGAATATGATGCTCTGAACATTAGCACATTCATTTGGGCATCAATTAACAAATCATGGGCTCCCTTCACCCAATGATTATATATGTGATGGGTGCATTGAGGATAAATAAATCGTACGGCCGTCTAATACTAAAGTAAGGGTGGAATCTCTTATATTCTTGCATAGAATTCAATGAGACATCTGTGGGCCTATCCACCCTACATGTGGACCTTTCATGTACTTCATGGTCTTGATTGATGCTTCAACGCGATGGACATTTGTTGATTTGTTGTCGATGCGTAAAATAGCTTTTGCCAAATTGTTCACTCAGCTGATTAAATTATGTTCACAATTTTCTGAATACCCAATCTATAAGATCAGGTTAGATAATGTTGGTGAGTTTACATCTAAGGCTTTTAATGGCCATCAAGATAGACGTGGAGCATCTTGTGTCGCATACTCATACTCAGAATGGCCTAGCAGAATCTTTAATTAAACGCCTGAAAATGATTGCTAGACCATTGCTGTTAAAGGCCAAATTACCCTTAAGCTTATGGGGACATGCGATATTGTACGCTGCATCACTTATTCGAATTTGGCCCACTGCATATCATGAATAATCCCCAATTCAACTTGTACGTGGATGTGAACCTGATGTTTTCTATTTATGCTTCATTTTGTTGTGTCGTATATATTCCTATACCACCTCCACAACGTTCCAAAATGGGGCCCCAACGTAGACTTGGCATATATGTGGGATATGTGTCTCCATTTATTATAAAATACTTGGAGCCCCAGATAGGTGACTTGTTTACTCCTCGGTTCGCTTATTATATATTTGATGAGACACATTTCACGACATTAGGGGGGAGAAAGCCTGAAACTCAAAGAATGCCATGAAATTTCTTAGAAAGAAGACCAAATGAATTATCTTGATCCGCATACAAGCATGATAGAACTTGAAGTTCAGAAGATCATTAACTTGCAAAACTTAGCAAGTAAACTGCCTAATGCATTTATTGATCATAAATGGGTGACTAAGTCCCATATTCATGCAGAAAATGCACCACTTAGAGTGGAGATCCCCTCATAACTAAAAATGTCTGATGAGCCTAGTCAACGCTGGAAGTGTGGACGACCCACAAGGGCTAAAAACATAAATCCGTGGAAAAGAAAACAAATTCAGTCACTTAATGTGTCTCACAGAGATTAATCCTGAAGCAAGCAATCCCGGTAAAATTAGTGCAGCTGCTCCATATAACAATCCCGGGAAAACGGAATGGCCAAATCCTATTGTTATGGGAAACGACGAGGATTTGGTTGATGTTAATATAGAAGTTGCAGTAAACTATTCGAATACGGGAGTGAGATATAATAGAATTACAATTGTCGTCGACGACTCATTTGCCTCCTCTATAGCGTTTAATGTCTCAAAAGACAATATGGATCCAGAATCAAAAATCATTCTTGAATGCCAGAAGCGTTCAAATTAGAATAAATAGGATGAGACAATCAAGGTAGAACTAAACTCGCTTAATAAATATTGTGTTTTTGGAGCTGTTGTCCGAACACCCAAAGATGTTTTCCCTGTCGGATATAATTAGGTATTTGTACGAAAATACATTGAAAAGAATGAGGTGGTAAGATATAAAGCGAGGCTAGTTACCTAAGGATTTTCGCAGAGACCCGACCTAGATTTTGATGCCATAGACTTTGATGCCACTTACTCTCCCGTAATGGATAGTAATACGTTCCGTTATTTGATCAGTATGGTAATAAGTATGAATCTTGATATGCATTTAATGGACGTCGTGACTGCATATTTGTATGAGTCACTTGACACTGACATTTATATAAAAGTCCCTAAAAGATTTTCAATTCTCCATATGGGAAAGAATGAAAATAACATGTATAGTATTAAGTTACAAAGATCATTATATGGTCTTAAACAAACCGGTCGCATGTAGTACAAACAGTTAAGTGATTACCTCCTGCAGCAGGGATATGTAAATAATGTAATATGTCCATGTGTGTTCATAAAAAAGTCACTGAATGACTTTGCCATTAAATCTGTATATGTTGATGACTGAGAGCTTATAGAAGCTCGTTCCTGCCTGAAGAAGGAATTTGAAATAAAACACTTGGGTCAAACCAAGTATTGTCTCGGCCTGCAAATTGAGCACCTACTAGAAGCAGTTTTATTGGATCAGTCTAATTATATTGGAGACATTTTATATGGATAAATCTTATCATCTCAGCACACTAATGGTGGTTCATTTACTTAAAGTGGACAAAGACCTATTCAGACTTAAAGAGGATAACGAGGAAAGATTAGGACATGAACTTCCTTATCTTAGCGCCATAAAAGCACTGTTATATCTTGCAAATTGCACCAAGTCCGACACTACATTTGCAATGAATGTTCTAAGCTAGATACAGTACAAATCCAACTCGAAGATATAAGAATGACGTTAAACATATCTTACATTAACTTTGAGGAACTATTGATCGTGGTTTATTTTACTAAAAAAATAGGAATTTATCATTGGTTGGATATTCAGATACTGGCTATCTGTCTGATCCTCATAATGCCAAGTCACAGACTGGTTATGTATTTCTTAGTGGAGGCACGACAGTTTCATGGAAGTCAATAAAGCAAAGTTTGGTTGCTACTTCTTCAAATAATTATGAGATTATTGCACTATTTTAAGCTGATAAAGAATGTGTTTGGTTGAGAACTTTGAAACGCCACATTCAAAATTCGTGTGGCTTGTCCTCAATTCATGATGCTCCCACTATACTTTTTGAGGACAACGCGACTTGGATTGCACAAGTACGTGATGAATTTATTAAAAGTGATAAAACTAAATATATTTCACCTAAATTATTTTATCCGCATGAAGTCTAAAAGAAAGGTGAAATAGATATTCATCAAATCCGCTCCAGTAACAATCTTGCATATTTGTTCATTAAATCTCTCCATACTTCCAAATTTGAGAAACTTGTAAATGGAATAGGGATGCTTCGCCTTGGAAGATTATTTCCATCTGGGAGATCAAATTAACCATCCCTAAAGGATGGTGCCCATAAGGTTTATAAATGTCATTTGACATAAGGGGGAGTATTATATGCGCTGTACTTTTTTTCATTCGCTAAGTTTTTGTCCCATTGGGTTTTTCTTGACAAGGTTTTAATGAGACAGTCTAAACAGTGTATAATCAAAGGCGAACATCCAAGGGGGAGTGTTATAAAATACAATGAATTAATGGATGTATCACCTTCATGTATGTATTGTTCCATACATCCATTCCTACAATGCATAGGTTCACATCCTCCCATTTTATAACATACATTCATGTATTTATATTATACATTGTACTTACATTATACATGTATTATCTAGCTTATAAATATAGGCTATTATAAGCATGTTGAGATGATGAAAAAAGAGAATTTACAATTGTTCTACATGTTTCTTTCTTTCTCTTTTTCATATATTATATTTCTATATTAATGTTATATTGTTGAGTTGAATCTATAGATCGCATTTTCATATTATTTACAACAGATATGTAATTAATAGACCCAAAATAATTTATATCTCACAAGGACATCCGTACATCACACAAACGTAAACGATTTATAGTTATTAACGCAAAGTTTAAATTTTTATTAATAATTTTATTATTAATTTCAATTTATAACTTAAAAAACATTTAGGTAAACATAATCCAATCTAAATTTATAGTAGGATATAATATGATTCTTAGTTAAATTTCTAAAACTTGTTGAACCAACTTATTTGGTTGAGGAATGATTTAGAATCTAAAACAATTACTCTAACATTAATTGCTATTTTTATTGGGTATCATCAACAGTTACTAAAAAATTAATTAATTAATTAAAATTCATTAAAAAATATTTAATTAAATATTTAAACATTCAAAATAAATTTTAAAATATTTTTTTTATAAGAATCTAAAATTTCCCGTCAGTAAATTTGGAGGAAGTTACGTGAATCAGTTACGGATAACAAACAAATCAATTAGTATAAAATAAAAATCTCTGACTAAGAATAAACAAATACTTGACTATTTTGACTTTTAATTAACAAGTTGGTGTAATAGGATTATCGTTCCCCACGCCACGCCCCTCCTCCTGAATACAACAGAAGGCCTGTAGGCCATGGCCCACTATGCCAGTCTGTGAGAGTGTATACGATTTTCAAGTATGGTATTATAATTTTTTTTGAAAAAATTTTAAGAAAACTAAAATTACATTATATTGTCTTATGAAATAAGTCTAATTTTAATTTTATTTTTATCTTTTAACATATTGGGACATGTTATTAAAATTATGATAATAAATTCAAAAGTTATTATTTTAAAAATAAATATTAAGTCTTTTCATACTTTTGTCATTGATAATTTTCTCTCTCTTTTTCTTTTTTGAAAAATAAGATCTAATTTGTGAATAAAATTTTTACAAAATATTAGTAAATTATAAAAATCTTCATTTAAATATATTGTACAATAAAAATGCATGTTTTACATAATAAATTAATACAAGTAAAGATTCCTTAATGACAAATATTAATTCACTATAAGAACAAATACCGAGGTTTTATACTGAGTAGAGTTTTGTGTCCTGCTCAGTGCCTCAGTGGGTTTATTTTCTTTAGTTTATTTTTTCTCCCTCCTATATATATACGTAGGTAGGGAGAGGGTCTGGTCATTCTCCAGCTTTAATGGCGTGAGACCATACCAGTCATCTATACTATATGTAAAACGTTATAAATCCTTCGTCTTTGCATGCTTTACCAACTTCTTTTAAAGAAATCCAAACCCAAATGCGATGATTTTCAAATCAAATGTATTTCAATTTCATCATCCAAATATTTCAATCGGACTCTTGATCATCTGAGCCCACCCCAGATGACGAAATGTGGTAATTTCTTTTGGGTATTTACTATTTTGTCTATTTAATGTGGCTATTTTGATTTTGGCTTCGGTTTGAGTGTTTGTGTTGTTGACGATTTTGAGTCTTTATTTTTGATTTTCTTCTTGTGTATTGTTGTTGATCATCTGACAACAACCCAGATGAGAAAATGTGGTAATTTCTTATGGGTATTTTTTATTTTGTCTTTTTAAATCAGTATCCGATGTGGGTTTTTTGATTTTGGGTTTGTGGCGTGTTTGTCTTTTGTGTTATTGTGTCTATTTTGGGTTTTTAATTTTGATTTTCTTGTTGTTGTTTGATATTTGTGAGAGCTGTAAGTGAGAAAAAAATAAATTAACTGGAGAGAAAATGAAGGAGGATGAGGAGATTGAAATGTTATTGGAGGAGATCCCTCATGCAACATCACATAATATTTGTAATCCACATAACAGTGGTCATAATCTTGCCGCTGAAGGTGGTAATGTTAATGGGTCTTTTGTATCAATAAATGGAATGTTGTCTGGTGTTTATGATGATGATCCATCGAGTCATTATAAGTATACTAGTCCCTCTTCTGTTAGTGGGTTTTCACTGCGATCCGATGGGTCTTCCTCAAGGTTGATTTCCAGTGGGTATTCACTGTCTGATTATGGATCACCAACCCCACCTAACTTGGAAGAGATCAAATCTCAAATGTTTTGTAAAAATTCCCAGCACCCTAATGAATCCATGTTCGATTTTAAGGTCCTAAATTGTTTGGTTGGAAAGAAGGCCAATGGGGGTCCAATTGATGAACTCGGTTTGTATACTGATCTTAAGAGGATGTATATTAGTGAGGAGCCAGAGGATGTTCCTGTAGACTCGAATAGATTTCTTTTGTGTGATCACTATTGCAATGGGGCTAATCGAGTGAATGATGAGAGAAATAGGGCTTACGATAATTATAGTAAGGTTTATTCTGATTATGGGGTGATTCATTCATCTGTTGCAAGAAGTCCCAAGAGTTTGCCTTGTGAGATGAGCTCAACATTGTTCGGATTGCAGCAAGGGTATGAGCTGGGTAGTCCATTGGGGTCACAGTATATACCAGGTCAGGCAAATGATATGTCTTTTCAAACAAATTGTGGCAATACGCTTGGGGGTTCTTCACATTATAGAAATAAAGAGCCAACTGACTATTATTGGCAGAGGGGAATTCCAGCATTGAACCTGGCCTCTCCTGTGAGTAGTCCTGGTGCTTTACTCAGTGCTCGACATGGAATTAACTTAATTGAAGAAAGCGGCACGTCCCGTTTGCCAAGGATCCCTCATTTAACTTACACGAAGCCTCATCTCAGTGTTGAAAATGTACCAGTTCGTTACCCACCCATACTTGATGGAAGGATGAGAGCGTCAAATAATAGAATCCCCCATGTGGGTTTTGAGGGTTACACGGAGGACGGCTTGATCATTACTGGGGAAGGTGTAAATTATGCAATGAAGAAGGGATTTGGGCATTCAAAAGGACACAGTTATAAGGGCTCCTTACAGGATATTGGTGTGTGTAAGTCTCAAGAGAGGGGGTCACAGCTAGATGGCCGTCCTCAGTTTGCAGGAACTAATGAAAATGGTCGAAGTGCACAGGTGCGGCCCCCCATCTCTCTGCCATTTAAGTTTGACACTTTGGAAGAAGCTCAAGGTTACATATACTTGATGGCTAAGGATCAACATGGTTGCCGCTTCTTGCAAAGAATTTTTGATGAAGGCACCCCAGTAGATGTGAAGATAATATTTAATGAGATCATTGATCATGTGGTTGAACTTATGATGAATCCATTTGGGAATTACCTCATGCAAAAGCTTCTTGAAGTATGTAATGAGGAACAGAGAATGCAGATTTTGCTCATGGTAACTGGACAGCCAAGTGAGCTTGTCAGAATCTCTTTAAACACCCATGGGTGAGTCCTGTGAATTATTCCATTCCATTCCACTCAATTTATTTTATTCTAACTTAATTGTCGTTGTTTCAGAACTAGAGTGGTACAAAAATTGATCGAGACACTCAAAACCAGGCAGCAAATTTCGCTAGTTATTTCAGCTGTTGAACCTGGATTTCTTGTTCTGATCAAGGACCTGAACGGTAATCATGTTGTTCAGCGATGCTTACAATGCCTTAGCAATGAAGATAATAAGGTATTGACTTCTCCTATAGTCTAGTTAATGCCAAATGGTAACTGTGACTTCTCTTGTTAAAATCCTTAGTTTGTTCAGCCTTCTCTCTTCCTTGCTTTTATTTATACAATCATTACTGAATGTCTTAAACACTATTCCAGATTTGTTATCAAAAAATGAATTCTTCGTCATGATTCAGTAGGTTAAATCAACCTTCAGTGACAGTAATTAATAACCACATTGAATATTAACAACTTCTTTGCAATTGGAAAACCAAATGTCTTTTATTTAACAAACTTAGGTGAAATACCAAAGGTGGCATTGGATTGGTGATATATCGCTTGTACAGTTCAAAGTTTGAAGCTAGACATGCATGTATGTTTTTTAGAGCATGCAGAACCTTAAATTAAGAGCAATTATGGGAACACAATAAGGAAAATTTAATTGCAACTTTTCATAAAGAATTAAGCTACTATCATACCTAGTTCCTAATTTTCAGGTGCTACATATTCTACTTCTTTAGAAACTCCAGTGACACTACAACCAAGCCTCAAATCTGTGAAATCCATGGCATTGTAGTTGCAAACTGAAATGTTCCGTGTTTTTCTTTCTAACAGTGTAAACATATGTCTCAAATGAAAAGAAGACTGAGCTTGACTATTAGAGCAATGGAAAAGACTTGTTATTATGACATTATATGGCATTTTAACCTTACAAACCTACATGTCACATGTCAGTTGTGGTCCGGAAATTGGAAAATGTGATTGTCTTCTGATTTCCTAACTATGAATCTTGAATCTTCACTTGCTCATAGATTTGGACACCATAATGTTAGTAGTGCATGTAAACATTTCTTTGTTCATAGAGTCCACTTCTGCATTGTTATTTAATAAATCTGTTATTATCCTGTAAAAACTAGACTATATTTTGTCAGCAATGTATCGAGTCTCCTTCATCTTTCTTCCCAAATAACTTTGCATCATATTGGCCTCTTTAATTGTATAGTTTGCCACAATTTGTGTAATCTGCTCTAGTAATGTCATATGTGCCATCTAGGTGTTGAAACTATGTGACTTTCTGGGCCTCTTATCGCGTGAGGTTCTCTTAATGTGAGATTACAACTGTTTCTATTAAGATAAAACAAGTCTTCCATCTGGTCTGATATTCTTCAAATATTTATTGACAACTAATATGATCTAAGGGGATCAACGCATATTTTTTCCTTCTATATATTGGAAGGAATTCAATCAATTTTGATATCTGGTAGTTTAAACTAGGAGTTCGTAAGAAGATTCAATTTATGTCATCTATCCACAGTTCCACACTTACTAAAAAAATGTATTTGCAGCTATCACCATTACAAGATTAGCATTTAGTTCTGAATCTCTAGCAAAGTGTTTGAAAAGCCAGTGTTATTGTTCTATTTTGGGATCATTGTCAAATACATCAGCTGTATTTTCTTCAGGAGGCTGCCTTCAAGACAGGATCTACCTTTACATGCCTTCTTTCATTCATATGTAGTGGTCGTGTAATTTAATAGAACACAATGAGTATATTGTAATGATTACTGCTGAACTTAGCATCAATGTCTCAACATTGAATCATCTCCACTATATGTAATCTTAGTAATCTAAGTAGTGATTCCAGTACATGATGTCTAGGGTCATGCTCTATTTTTCAATCTGAGGTGAAGCTTGAAGTGTTTTACGTGGTATATTAATCCTTGTGCTGCCCCACCCCCTTCATTTTCTTTGCTTTTGGATTCATTTTTCGCCTACACCAACTACTTTGGGATAAAAGAGGTAGTTGAGTTGAGTATATTAGTTCTGGTGGCTCAACTCAATGGTTTAAAACTTTGAAAGTTCAAACTAAGTTTAAACCAATGGGACAAACTGGCAAGTGATGGATGTTGATTTATTTAATACCTTGAACTGTTGAATAAACAAGAATTTGGTCACTCATGTGTTCAACTTTGTATTCATGCCAAAAGATTTGCAATCTATGATTCTCAATCTGAACTTCCATGCACAAAGCTGCTATTTTCGATCCATTGAATTGTGGATGAGTTGCTCCATGCAGAATGAACAGCCAGGGCAATTCACCTCCTAAATAAATTTGTAAATTGTAAAGCTTAAAAGACATGATAAAACGTCACGTTGCTTCAGTGTTTCTACAGGCTTTCTTGTATATTTTTTTTAATGCCATTTTTTTGTCAGAATAGATCTCCTTTCATGGGGGATAGAAGCAAATAGTTGTTTTGTGAAAATACAATCCTGATCATCACTTTTCTGGTGTCTGGATAGAATCATGTAAAAGCTTGATCCTATTTCGAATTGAGAAGAATTTTCTACAGATGTTTCTGCTTATGCATGCCATGTCTATCATATCAGATTAAATTTATCGTTGATTTCTAATGTAAATTGTTTTCTGTTACATAAAGTCGCAAGACCTATTTTTCGGCAGCTCAATCAAAAAATGTTTTAACTTTTAGATTAGCATATATAGTTCATTTAAGTTTACGACCATTATATCTATCAATGTAACTCCTCGTGATTTCCTTGGAGCTATTGATTTCTTTGAGCAATCTATTTTAATATAGTTAATTTGCCTGATATTTGTTGTTTCCACATCTTCAGTTTATATTTATTGCTGCTGCAAAGTATTGTGTTGACATTGCAACCCATCAACATGGTTGTTGTGTTTTGCAAAGATGCATCAGTCATTCAACTGGAGAGAATCGAGAGAACTTAGTTGCAGAAATTTCCTCAAATGGACTTCTACTTGCTCAAGATGCTTTTGGGTAAGCAAGCAAGAAAACTTCATGCTTAATATAGTTCCATAGATATAAAGGACAATTCCTAATCTAAAACATTTGCTATGTTAAACTATGGCTTTATGGTTGTCATTGTTTTGCATTTGCTTCAACTGCTTATATATTTCATCTTCTGACTTTGTTGTTAACATCATTTCTGAGGGTTGGAGCTTCCTGTTTAATTATGCCTTAAACTCGCATACATTTTAGTTGTTTTTGGACTTCTTATTAGGAATAGAGACACAAACAATCTTGTTTTCTTTCCCTTATTTTGCACAGTGTATCTCATGCAAATCATGAATTCCCATCTTCATGTAACACCTTCTATGGATATCATGTGTGACAGTACATCACAATATGACTATTGGAGTCTCAGAAACATTTCTAGGATAATTCCCTTTCGCCGATGGAACAAAATCTCGGAAGACGGTCGAGAGATTGTCAAACATTCAAAAGTTTTATTTAATATAGAAAAGTGGTACAAAGTTTTTTTGTTTTGGTTTAGTGGCAGATGGTATGCACCTGTCAAATGAAGTTTACTGCATTTCGTAAGGGTTGAAGGGAAGGGATGACAAGATTAATACTGATCTCCTTTTATTTGATTCGTTCTTACTTCAGAATATAGAAGGAAATGAAATCTAAGAAGGAAAACAAAATATTAGTTTCTTCTTCTCTTTCTTATTAATTAGTTATCCCCTCACAAAGGAATATGAGCTTTTGGATCATTAGGTCATGTTTACATTCAATTCTCAGCTGTTTGAGAATTCTGATGCTTGTTAATTTCGATATGTCCTTTCTTATTCTTCTTTTCTACATTAACATGGGAATAGTTGTCCTGCAGAAATTATGTGGTTCAGTATATTGTGGAGCAAAAAATCCCGTATGCCACCTCGAAATTGGTTTCTCAATTCGAGGGGAACTATGTGCATCTCTCAACTCAAAAGTTCAGCAGCCATGTAGTTGAAAAATGTTTGTTGGTATTGAGCGATGAAGTCAGGTCAAAGATCATATATGAATTGCTCTCTGCAAGTCACTTTGAACAACTGCTTCATGACCCACATGCAAACTATGTTATTCAAACGGCTCTGCGGATTTCTGAGGTCTGAAAGTTTCACTTTTATTACTCTCTTCGTTCAAGAAAAGAAACGCATTTTGACTTTAGGAAGTAAATTTACAAAATCCTAAAATTTGAAATTGATGTGAATTCATGTTAAGTTTTGAAGACGATGACGTGGTGTTATTTGTAGTACTTGTTAGACATTTCACAATATTCACGATTGCACTTACTAAAATTAAATGGATTTATATTAATTTTAAAATTCAAAAGCTGACCCAAAATTTTGCAAAATTGTGTCGTTTTGTCCTCTTTTTTTTTTCCTCTATAACAAGTCCTTTCGTATGTTGTAAAGCTAACTTTATTGTGAAAGCTTGTTTGGATTTAAGCACTTTGAATAGGCATGACTCAAAAAAATTGGTGGTACATAATCTTATAAATGGATCAATAAGTTATAAGACCAAAATTCGACATTGAGATTGTTCTTTAACATCAGAACCATTAGTGGAACAATATCATGCTACTCATTCTTCATTTGCATGCTGAGTAATATTCCCCACCTTCTCAAAAAATTGTCTCACTTGTAAAAAAATTGTTCCACTTAAAAATCTTATTTTTGTTTATTGTAGTATAAATTGATACAATGTCCTCATCTAACCACTCACTACATGTAGGGATACATACAGAAAAAAAAAAATCATTTGAAGTTTGAAAATTTTTCAAATGCTACCATTTTTGTGGATCTAAGGGAGTTTAAGTCTATGGATCATCGTTAAGGCCTTGCACATGAATCCATCTTGATGTTATAATATTTTTATTTATTTATTTATTTTTGTGATCAGGGTCCTCTTCACAATTCATTGGTTGAAGCTATCGAGTCCCATAAAGCAACTTCTCGTAACAGCCCGTATTCCAAGAGGATTTTTTCCCATAAGCTTCTGAAGAAGTGATGTACACTTGCTCTCTCGGTACTGTAAGAAATCGTGCTGTATTTCTTGCTCTCCTACTGTTAGTATTATTTATCAAAATTTTGCTTCTACGAGGATTTATCACTTGGACTTGCTTGGCTGAGTGTAAAAATGATAAAAAAAGAAAAGAAAAAAAGCAATTCTGCTTCCGATTGCTTAATAACTTAAGTTTTGACGGATTGTTAATTATGTTGTCAATTTACTGTACCTTATGGATATTGTGGTGCCGTCATTTTGGAACCTTCGTTGTACGAGTGTGTGCATTGTGTATATAATAATAATAGGATCTTCCTTGTACTGCTACTTGTACAATTACAGCTTGGTTGCTTTCTTAGCTTGTAACGATGCTCAGCCTGTGTTATTTTGAGAAAACAGTATTTGTTTTATAGAGACAAATCTTCTTTTCCTAGGTTCTGATGTGGAATTGAAGTATTACAGTCCATCGTATCTAAATATTTTGAGACCCAATACAATCCCAAAGCTCAAACTCATACCTTGTAGGATCACAGAGGTGACTTCCATTGTCTCTATGCTATAGTACTTGGTCTTAATTAATACTTGGTTTATCTTATAAAAGCAAGTGTAGTTCACCGATTCCACTGAATGCTCCTATCTCCTCCCGGCAAAGATCGTGCGAGTGTGTAGATGAACTGATGAGATGACAATCATTCTTTTTTTGGACAAATAAATAGAGTACGTATTTAAATCATATACAATCCTCAAACTCAATTTCATACATAATGTTGGATTTTAGAAGAAGTGTCTCTTATCGTCTTTACAATATACACTTAGTCTCCTATATCATTTAATTTTGACATTTTCAAATAGATTATCTCTATCATATTACTATATATTTGTAATAACTCAAAAGTCTAATTTTTTTTTTATGTTATACTATTAAACTATAATGTTATTAGTAGTAGAGTTCAACGTCTAACACATAAATCTTTCTGATTGTTACAATTATCCGAACTTTAAAGAAAACGAATTCGTACAAATGTTGGTGTCATACTAGACCCTATTTCGTCTCGTTTTTCTGATTCTTAAAAGTTTGGGTCAGGATGTACACCAAAAAAAAAAGAAAGGTAGTAGTGGAGGCCATATAGGTATCAACACAACAATCTCATCATTGAGGACCACAAAATTCAAACAGCAAAATTCATTTGCACTCTTTAATTGTTCTCGGTGTTTCAGTTTGCACCTCAATGTCTTAAATGTGTGAATGCACCCCCTTAAAGTTTACATTTCTTGTCAATATAAACCATTTTGGGAAAAAAAAAAATTATCAATTTTTTCAATGTTGTGTCACATGTGTGTCTCATGTGTTGTGTAAATAAGATTAAAATTATTTAAAAATATTTTTAAATGATTAAGGCCAAAATTAAAATTCTCAAGAGTCTTAAATTTTTGACTTAACAATTTTAAGATATATATATATATGCTCTTACTTACACACAACGTGAGATGCAAATGCGAGATGACGTTGAAAATTTTGCCCTTTTTTTATTCGAGGCGGTGCATATTGACAAAAAACATATAAACTCTACTTGGCAAATTAACACATTTAAAATGTTGGGATGCAAACTCAAACATTAGGTATAATTAAGGGTGCAAAATGAAATTTAACTCAAATCCAAATCACCATTTGCAAGTTTGCAAAACCATTTGCATTGGCAACTTTTTTTCAGTTATGAAATTGTGGATGACACCAGATGTTTCATCCATTGATAGGTCCAATCAAATTTTAACTAAAATCTAATCTCAAGTTCTCAGCCATTAATGTTAAATTCATCTAGACATTCACTTAAAGTGGCAAGCGAGTTTTCAAGCTAATATACAAATTTCCACATGAACTTCAAATGTTTCCACTGTTTTCATGTCAACATTCTTGATGTTACGTCTCCTTCCAACTGGCAGTGTACAGTATCTCGGAGAATAATTTGTGCAGCACACGTTAATTAAGTGCTTGCTACGTTTTGATATTATAAAATTCAAACGCAGTAAATATATATATATATATTAGGTTAAGTGTATATTTAAAAAATTGAGTTCATAATTTAAATTCAATTTAAACAAAATTTTTAAGTACGATTTAAATTATAAAGTCAGTTTGGTAAGACCTACCAAATAAGTCCTAAAAATTTAAAAACGGCAAAGAATGGTCTACGCACCTCAAACTAGAGATTATTGAGAGACGGAGAAAAGAAAAATAATTTGTTTTATTACTTATTCTATTGATATTTAGAATAACATGTTTTATAATTCACATTTTTTTTTTTTTTTTTGGATGAATTCATAATTAATTGAACCTAAAATCAACTTTATTTTATACTCGAAAGTCCGAAACATTATAAAATTGTCAAACTTGAATACCTAAATACTCGGATAAATTCTACACGCTTACCCTTCGTGTGAACTGCTGCAAGACAGACACGAGGGCACATGTACGTACTGTTGTTGGGAGACTGACTAATGAAGTTGAAATGTACCCCCTTCAAGCAACCAAAACCAGACTAAAAGAGGAAATAAAACATGACATCACGTTTGGCAATTGGCACCGAAAGCCATGTTTATCTTTCTCCCATTGTCAAAATTACTGTATCTCAAAAACGAACTAATCCGACAACTGTGAATTACGTAACTGAAACGTGAATGGAAATTTGTCACGAGGAAAACTGTACAGTTATACTGTACTGTCTACCAAAAAAACCTTACCATGTGCTGCAAATCATGCAGACTAAGCGCACGTTATCAACATTTGTCGCTTAGTTTGTACTGTTTATGCATGGACACGGTTAGCAACGTGATATTTTGAGTCAGCAAATCTCTCGTCGTTTATTTATTATAAGATTCGACGCGACAAATTTTAAATTTTTTTAACTCTCGATGTTAGTATGATACTGTATAGAAAAAGTTTGAATCCTAAAAAAATGCATTCGTCATTCTAACCCCTTAACGGTATAATTTGTTTCAAATCTAAACCGTCCAATCGTGTGATGATCAATTAGTTTGCATAAAAAAGATGTGTAGTCAAGATTGTCCATAGATCTGTTGTTTTCTAAGTGCCATGATTTTTAAATTTTTTTAAAATCCAACTACATACCAGTTGGCCCCTAAAACGTAGGCGACCTAGACTAGCAGCCTATATACATAGCTCTCTGCGTGTGTGTGCGTGTGTGTTTGTGTGGTGTATATATATATGGGTGATGATGATTATTTTGACATATATCCGTACTTTCTCTGCAAGTCAGGTTAAAAAATGGGTAAGGTATGTGCAACGGGAGGGAGGGAAAGGGCTCCAAAGGGGCACTTTGTGGTTTATGTAGGAGAACATAAGAGATATGTTGTTCCTATATCTTATTTGAAGAAATCCAGCTTTAAACATCTACTAGACAAGGCTGCCGAGGAATATGGATTTTCCGGTGATCGCGGCATCGTTCTACCTTGCGATGAATCTACATTTCAGAGGGTCGTAGATTTTAAGATCAAATGATGCATTTCCTAAGTTCCAAAATGGAGCTAGCTTAGGCTTATCATTTTTCTTTATTTTTTTTTTAATTTTTTGTGTTATAGATTCTATTTAATTCATTGATATGGGTCTTTATCGTGATTAATAGTTTGCCAAGTTGGCATTGTAATGAGGTTTTTATTGTATTAAATTGTTTGCTAGCTTAAATAATAGTAATAGAATCTTATTAGTTCAAAGACTTCAGTGTGCTATGCGAGTAATTTATGATTTATTTTTCAAGTCAAAATCTTTCAACTATTACTGTGGTATTATGTAATAATAATAAAATTATTATTTTTTTAATGAATTTATCGGAACATGGTCAGAATTAGAATAAATATTTTTGTTGATAATGAAATTTTATCTCCAAATGACAGGTTATTCTTTGCATCAAATTTTGAATCCAATACATAGAAGTTACTTGAATTAATTGATAATTAAGATGGAAATAGGATTACAGCACTGGTGTTTTTAACTTCTATTTTAAGGAACTTGAAGCTATGATTATAGCATTTAGAATTCACCTTATTACGGTTCACAGATTAACTATAACTTTAAGTTTTTGTTAAAATTAAATTTAAACTGTAAATTCAGCTTTTTTTTTTTTTTTTTAACTAAGATTTAATGTACCAAATATTATCTTTTGCAGCGTTTGAGTTTTATAATATATGAATGTTACTATCAAATAAACACAATAAGTGCTTGTTTAATAGCAACTTATACAATGTTTAAAGATTATAAAGCTCAAATACAACAAAAATTCATGTTTAATAGGTTAAATATTTATTTAAAAAACTAAATTTGTAGTTTAAATCTACTTTCAACCTAACAAAGTCATGAGGTGGGTAAGATCTACCAAACAATCCGTAATGCAAAGAATGGTCTAGTTGCCTAAAAAATCTAATTGTTATATACCTAGAGATTATTTGGAAATGTAGAAAAGGACAATAATTTGTTCTATTTATGTATCCCATTGATAATCGAAGTAGCTCGTTTTAGAATTCAAAATATTCCAGTTGAATTCATAATTAAACGAAATTAAAATAAATTTTAATTTATATTCGATACATTAGAGAAATCAAATCTAAATGCTTTAATACTCAATTCGACTTGTTTAGCCTTCGTGTGCACTTGCTGCAAGACAGACATGAGGGCACGTGTATTGTTTTGTTGGAAACTAACTAATGAAGTTGTAATGTACCGCTGCAAGCAGCCAAAACAAAACAAAACATAACTGAAATTAAGGTTCACTTTTCTTCCTTGACAGAAACAAAAATCACATTTGGCAATTGGCACCGAAAGCTATCTTTATCTTCTAAAATTACTGCTTCTCAAAAATAACTAATCACTTCTAAATTTGGGTAATCGCAGCGTTTATGGACTAATTTAAAATTAGAAAGAAATAATTATCAAACTGCATGAGCTGTCTAGCAAGAAAACCATGCCATGTGCTGCAACTCTTGCAGATTAAGCGGGCGTTGTCAACATTTACGCTTAATTTGTCACTAATTGACAGGCATAATTTAAGGTTTGAACTTGTATGTATAGAGGCTTCATCCATGGACACGGTTGGTTACGTGATGTTTCGAGTCATATCTCTCATCGTCCTTCCACTCGCCTTAAAGAAAGCATAAGAAATAGGCTAAGAGAAGAGCAAGATTGGATATAGATATTCAAAATTTTTAACTCCCTCTAAATGATACGAGAGACGCAGAAAGTATGTGTAATGTTTTTAGCCCTGAAAACCCAATAAATTTATTATTTATTTATTTATTTTTAATAAATAAATTTATTTAATTAAATGTGTCATAATTGTTATTCATAATTATACATTATATAGTTTATGTATACGAAGCAGTGTCATATACATAAGACATAAATTATAAGTCATGTATAATTAAAGTTAAAATTATTATCAATCTTAGATGGAGTTGGGTGTGAAACCCCGAAATTTATAATGTATA
Organism: Pittosporum tobira; assembly: GCA_032359685.1. Lineage (NCBI taxonomy): Eukaryota > Viridiplantae > Streptophyta > Magnoliopsida > Apiales > Pittosporaceae > Pittosporum > Pittosporum tobira. The sequence continues at coordinate 24,480 of JAUMHB010018109.1, forward strand.
TTAATTAGATGAAGAATTTATGGATAATATTTGATATTTGATGGCACGTAAATTCGTTGCGTGAAATTCGAGTAATCGCAGACACAACAAACTAATTTTGTGAATTTTCTTTAACTGTTAAATTCTGAGATGGAAGGATACGATTAAAATGCCATTAGGACCCCTTATCAAGGGATGAAATATCGTCCATCATAAATGGACTCTTCCCTAGCCGAAATTTGCAAGAAATGAGCAAGAAAAGAAAATGTCAAGAAAGACAAAAGAGATGAGATCGTCATGGGTGATGCAGGCAAGATGATGTCACCCATGTGACATCACCATGATATCATCAAGATGACATCACTAGGGTGATGTCATCCCAGACAAGTGTCAAGCTCTTGTGGGGTAACTTAGCCAACTTTTGCACCACAAATTTCACCAACCAAATACTTAACTTATGGACCACAACATAGCCTTGTTGGCCTCATATCATGTACGTCCAATCCCCTTAGAGCCAGCCAAGGAAGAATAAAGGGAAGACAAAGTCAAATTTTCTCACACGTAGTCATTTTCCAAGTCAAAAAACTCAAGAAACAAACACAAGCTCTCTCTCTCTTTATATTTTCGGATTACCCCTTGTGCCTAAAACTAAAGTTTCTCTTCTTACTCCATAAAAGGTGTAGATTGATCAGAAAACACCCTAGTGACCATAGCAACCGAGCTTAGCCAAGGAAACTGATAAAAAATGCTTGCAAACTCTCGGATTTCAAGATCAATTAAGGTAATTTCTTGACCTAAAGTAATGATTTTGAGCTTGATTAAAGGCGCATGGAAACCATGCTAGCATGGTTAAAGGTGTTTGTGGCTTGTGTGCTGCTAGGAATAGATTTACAGTGCAAGGAGTCCATGCATGTTCTTGAAATAGGATTTTGAGCACATTTGATTTCATGCTTGAAACCCTAGTTTTATGAGATTACAAAGTGAATTTCATGTTGTAGTTATGTTTAGATATGCATATGATAGCTTGAGGAAGAATTAAAACATGCAAAATGAGTTTTTGTGAAAATCTCAAATATGAAAGTTTAGATATTGCAGCATAAATCCAAATTTTATAGAAAATTATATGCAAGTCAAATGAACTCCATATTTTTATTGAAAGTACCTTGATAATTTTATATATTACCATAAAACGTTTGTGAATTTTGGAGGTCGTTTGATATTTTAATAAAATATATAATTAGGACTGCTGTAAACTAGGCTGAAACAGAAGAATACAACATATTACCTCAATTTGAACTACTATAACTTTTTCATTATAACTCCAATTTAAATTATTCCAAAGCTCAGTTAAATCCCTTAAATTATATTTTACATATAGATAAAGTAAGATAAAATTGGATTTACACTGACTGATTTATTACTATTTAAGTCCAGGTAGTGCAGAGAATGTAACACTATTTTCAGTCATGTTTAAAAATCAATATAAAATAATGAGTTAATCAATAAATCATGAATTTTTTTATGCATATACCTGGACCAGTTTCTATTACTATCACCAAATATTTTCAAATTTAAAATAGTTTTAATATATTAATAAATTGTTTTAGAAAATTGCTGCAGATTTCAGAATTTTTAGAAAAGTGTAAAATGTAATCAAACTTTGGGAGCTCATAACTTTTTCGTTATAACTCAGAATTAAGTGATTCTTGAGCCTATTTCAATCTTGGGAAATATAGAATTTATTCAATATGATAAAAATACTGAGAGAGTTTCTTAGAATGATTTTTTTTGTTATGGACTTGTTGGACTCATTGGACTTAAAATAAGCAACTAGGAAGGGAAAGGCACTGTATAGAATCGATAGTTCTTATTAACATTGAAATTTTAATATAAGGATATTCATGGTACTAGGTTTTCAAATGTCAACAGAGGAAGGATATAATTCTAGTTAAGGATTGTTTGGAAGCGTTCTAAGGCAAGTATCTATACTCGCCTCCACTTTTACGTGTAATTATCTTGTTTCCATTGCACGTACTATTATTGTCTTGAATGTGTGAGCTTTATGCACTCATGCATGTATTTGAAATGTGATTACTTGAATGCGGTGCATCACTATTGTGCACTACATGTCCATTAAGTTAAACGTAGAAAGAATCGTTCAAGCGAAGGAGTTCGAGTATGCCATGTGAAGGTTATGACTGGTTAATTCCAGGTTGCTTCGAATCTAGTATCCATATTTACGTTGTGCACATACGCTTCCGTAATGTTTACTTAGTCTAGACTTCGTGTTTGGATTGGGTAAGTTATGTTATGTTTTCACTCGTTTATGATGGGTGACCCTATGTGAAGGTAAAGTGCATACTCATTTCCTTTACTATATTTGCATGGTTTACATTGTGCTTATAGATCATGGTAACATTTATGGAACTTATCTTTAACGATTCATGGATTCCCAATTCTATGCTTCGATTTATTA
>JAUMHB010018220.1:0-26923 GCA_032359685.1 Pittosporum tobira
ATTGGGCTTTTAAGCAATTTATTAATAAATCAAGAGCAAAATATAGCAAAATATTAAGTACAAAATAACTCTTATCACAAACCAGAGCCTCATTGAAGAATTATTATTCATCCAATTTCTACAAAATGCCCTGTTTCACTTGGTTTTGATCCTCATTTGCATTCTAAAATATTAGTTGGAGAAAATGTTAATTAGAAGTAATGGTGTGTGAAGCTCTGTTTTTATGAGTTATGTGAACAAAAAAACAAAGCAAGGCTAAAAGGTTCAAATGTGTAATGCTTTGATATAATGAAATAGTCCAACTTTGCTAATGAGTATGCCCTGTTTATGCCATTTTTCTATTGATACTTGTTAATGCCAAGCCAAACTAGAGCCACAGCTCATGATGCATTTTTAATGTCATTTCTCTATTAATACTTGTTTATGCCAAAACAGAACCATAACTTTTGAAATTAAATGCAGTGGACTAATTTCAACAATCAATGAAACTGAGCTTTGTAATTTAGATAATATATATGCATTCATTCATGCAATTTCAAAAGTGTTGAATAAACACCATTTGTAGCCTATAAAAATAGGGTGTCTCTCTGATATGGCATCTCCAAAAGTGGATATACTACATGTGACGCCCCCAAATTTCCACCACCAAATCCTTGTGAAAATTGGGTCATCAGATACCATTTCAACACATTGAGTTGCCAACATTTGACAACTCGCCTTGTTATATCTTACAATGATCTCACATACGAATAAATATACACACAGCGGAAGCATAAAGCTTAATTAAATAATTAAGGTCTTACAATGACAAGGTTTGAGTACGAACAAAAGTTGTACAACATTCGATTACAACATTCAAGTTAGAAAAATCCGGGAAACATCGTAGTAGTATTCTACCTTGCTCTTCCCCTTCAAGGATTTGCCTCGCTCAACTGATTCTGGAAGGTTTATAAAACATAGAAAGAATGAGCGAAATGTGCTCAACAATAAATTATTCTATTTTGAATAAAATGATCCTTCTAGACAAAAAAGATAAAGCAGCATGGTTTTGAATCATTAAAACTTTAACATTTGAATTCACCAGTTAATATGAATTCCATCAATGCATGCATGATATACGAGTAGATGTAATACCACGCCATTTAACATTTATATTTTAAATAATTGGGTGGCATCTGCCCCACACTTTGTCATTTAGTCATACTCGACACACAGTCAAGTTTAATATCTCGTGCACGTATACGTCACACTACATGAGTTAACTATATGAGGTCCCGGTACATCGGTCTTTAGCTATGTTCAATATTCGATCTCAAATTTTCATGAATCATGTGAAAATGATAAACGCTTCAATAATATGGCATGTTTATACATGGTAGATATGCATAACCATTTTAAGCAAGTTCAAGAATTTAACTTGAAGCAATAAATAACGTACAAGTAGTTAAATTTGTACAATCATGGCAAATACGTATATTGAAATTTAAATCATACGTATTAAAAGCTGAATAATTTGCATGCATAAGTGAATAATAACTTATACATAAGGGGAGAATAATAAACTTGCCTTAGCGAAACTTCTTAAAATTTTCATGAAACGTGTTTAGCGGTCGACAGTTTTCCTTGCCCTCTCACGTACGTTCCTATAACAACAACGACCTATCATTAGTATTGTCATTTTAAAATGGGTTGCTCACTCTCAAAATAATCCTAAGCATCTCAAAGTTACTCCAAATTTAAAAATGACATAAACGCACGTAAAATTTCAAAGGGCAAAATTGTCATTACTTGACAATTTGTCATTTGACTCATTCCGTCCAATTTATTTCTCGTATTTATCTCGGGGTATTTTTAACCCTAAAATACTTCATCAGATCCTTGTTCGGATATAGATGAATATAACATTCGTATATAAAAATATACGATATTTAAAACAATATATATGATGCGTAATCACATCATAATGATATTAAAATTATTAAAAAGGAATTAAAATAATATTCCTTAAATATTCTAATTTGTTATCTAAATAAGATAGAATTTAATTAAGTACAATATTTTTCTAATTTAAGAAAATTAAATTTTCAAGTTAAAAATGAATTTAACATGTTCTTTACTAAGTTTTCCAACTCAATATCATTGTTGTAAATAAGGGTAAGTGGTAGTTTTGTAATTAACACTGCGATGATAATTTTGTAATTACTACTGCAGTGGCATTTCTGTGATTACACTGCAGTGGCATTTCTATAAATAGTATAGCAGTGGTATTTTTGTAAATAAACCTTAAGGGCAGTTTTGTAATTTATTGTAGAGGGGTATTTTGGTAAAATACACAAAAGGGTATTACTGTCTTTTGAACATAAGGGTATTTTGGTAAATATGCCATCAGAGGTATTTTAGTAATTTAACCCTTTTAAAAATAATGATAATAATAATGGTAACAATAATAATAACAAAATAATAATAACAAAATCAAAATAATTCAAGTCAAATAACGGTTGGCTAAGTCAACCATCGACTGGCTAACTGGTGGACCCTTCTTCTTCGTCGCCTGCTGAGACTGGCAGACTGGTCGGTCGACTTGCATGGCAGAGGTCGGCACTAACTGACCGGTCGATAAGATAACAGTCGACTAAGTCGACCATTGAGTGGCTGGCCTAGTCAACCACTTCTCGGATCCGACCATCTAAATGATTGGCTGGGAAGTCGACTTGATCGTCCATCATGGCAAAGGTTAGCACTAACTAGACGATTGCCCTGGTCGCCCATCATGGCAGTGGCCTGCAGTGACTGGGCGGTCGGGCCAAATGGTAGTTTACCAAATCAACTATTGATTGACTGGTTAACCCCTTCTTCCTCGCCTTCGGTCGCCCGATTGGCTGACTAACCGGTCGGCCTATATAGCAGTGGCTAGTAGTGAATGGGTGGTCGGGTCAAATAATAGTTAGTTAAGTCAACCATTGACTGGTTGGCTAGTTAACCCATCTTCCTCATCTCCGACCGCCTGACCGATAGGCTAGATGGTCGGCTGGCCTGGCAGTCGTCGATAGTGAACTGCCATGGCCATACACACACACACACGCACATGCATACACACACTGGATCAAAGGGTAAGCTCAATTTTGTGTTAAAGGGATTGATGGAACATCAAATTTCGTCATTCCCGTGACCTGAAACCTCAAAAACAAGAAGGCCATGTTCATCGTCCTAGGTTCCGGCCAAGAAGCCATCATTGGCAGCCACAAGCTCGCTGGGAAATTTAAATAGGCTTCAAAACAACATGAAGACTCGATTGAAAGGTACCAAAATGATCCTTGCAACTGCAGGAATCCATTGGACCATTCAATCGACTCAAACACATCCGATCTAAGCCCAAAGTTCAGATCTTTGGTCAAGAACACGCCCAAAAAAAAACCAATTGTAAATTGTCTTTATCCTTCTCGATTCTTGACTGTTTTGATTGATTGAAGACTTAAATCATTTCTAAGAGACTCCTAGATGCTATTATAGTCATCAAATTAAACAAAGAAATAACAAAAATCTGACTTTGATCTTACCCGAGCAAGAACAAGAATAAAAGTTTTAAAAGGTAGATTTTTGACTTGTGCGGCTATATTTAGGGTTAGGGTTAGATTCAATGGTGTCATATAGACTGAATGGATGTTAAATCAAACACCAATTGATGCAGAAAGGGACGGATTAACAGTTTAGGCAATCTGCAACCCTGTAGAAAAAGCTGTGGGCAAAAAGAAAAGAAAGAAAAAGGAAATGGGAAAAAGAAAAAAGGGAAAAGAAAAGGGGAAAGTGGGAAAAGACAAAAGTCTGGGGGCCTGTGTGTCAGTGGGCCCCACCTGGTCAACTTGGCTAGGAAATTCAAAATTCAAATTACTTTTTTGCCTCGATTCGCGAACCGATTAATTTATTAACTAAATAAGTAATTAAAAAGTCAAAAATCACAAAGTACAATATTATACTCTATTCCTATGTTTTGGCACGCTGCGATTCCAACGGCGCTATCCATTTTTCCAAACAACGCTTTGATCAAAAAGTCAACCCAGGACTAGGTCAAATCAAAAATTAGACGACATTTCGATTTATTATTTTTTTGTGTTGATTCCAGATCTTTGGTCATTTTAGGATTTTGTACACTTTTTGACTTTTTGGTCAAAATAACCAAAATGCCCCTGAGGCATAACTTTTGTCAAAATAACCAAAATGCCTTTGAGCATAACATTTATGAAAATAACAAAAATGCCCTCGAGCATAACATTTGTCAAAATGACTAAAATGCCCTTGAGCATAACATTTGTCAAAATGACTGATTAGTACATTTTATATCTATATTTTCTTGCGATTATTCTCTTGATTTACTGTGAAAATGTATGGATTGGACTTGCATATCCTTGTTTGGGCTAACATATCATCAATCCAAAGAGTTAGATTGTTTTTATTGTTATTGGCCTTATATTGCAGAGAATTGGGCTTGAAAATGCCTATTTCGGAGAAAAATCAAAGTTTGACCTAATCTTAGACAGACAATGATTGCCAGAACCACGACGATCCAAATATGGACGCGGATGCTGACATGGGTCCCAATGACTACTTTGATTTCTCTGGCCTCCCTGACGATGTTGGCCGCCTACTCACTCTACCCTTCTTACCACTTCCCGTGGAGCTGCATCTAGCGAAGCCGGTCTATGTGGGACTGCAACATCTGCAGGGGCACCCGAGGGGATACATACTATTCTTGCTCGGATTGAGCAAGAAGAAGCCCAGCGGAGAGCGATGTTGCAGCAGATGTATGATTGGCACATATCACAGGGCTACTTTGGCCCTCTTCTGTCTTACAAGTACGCTTGTTTCGTTTCTCCCATACTTATGCTTTATATTGCTTTACATTAAGGAAAATGTATATTTTAAGCTTGGGGGAGGGAATATATGCATATTTCTTGTATATCTAGATTTTTATTTATTTCTTAGTTTATTTAAAAAATCCAAAAATTTGAAAAATCCAAAAATATTTTAAAAACCCATTTAGTTGTCATAAATGAAATTCCATGCTTTTTAAAACCAAATGAAAATGATTGGACATAGTTTGTCTTAAAAATTATTTGGAACTAGTATTCTACTTTTAAAGATTGATGCTTAGGATTACATGAGTTGAGTTTTGCATGCTTATGTCCCTTATATCCATGATAGGCCTAGGAAATTATGATAATTCCTTGCTATCCTATGTTTGATTTACACGGCTGTTTCATATCACTTTTTGTTAATTCTAAAATATTGAAATATTTCAAGAAAGACTATTAAAATTACGATAAAATGCTTGGACATCCTTGGTGACTTTTGAATGTTTTTGATTACTAGAGAAACATTTGACCTCGATGAAAAAAAAACATAAAATAAAGAGTTGGAAAAAAATTGGAGCAAAAATGTCCATCAACTCTATAGGCAAAAATGCCCATTAACTCACATGAGGCGTGCCATACCTGCTGTCAACTCAAAGGAGGCGCCATACCTGCTGTCAACTCAAAGCAGACATACCAGCAGACATGCTATGCCTACTTTCTCAAGCCGTGAACCGAGACAAACTCTATATATACTGCCTCATTTGCACAAACGAGGGGATCGGAAAAATACACAAAAGAGCCAATACTTGGCAAAAATACAAATCCACCTACCGGAGCTAAGCTTCTTAAAAACACTCCGGTAATCTCACCCTCTCCCACTTAATATTCAGATTGTTGCCTTAATCTTCGCTAGCTTAAGCATCAAAAAGGGGAATGAGGGATCAACCCCCCCCCCTGTGTTGCCAATGTTTCAGGTAAACTCGCTCCCGCTGACGTGTGTCCAGCTAGAAATATGGTTTGCAGGAGGTCAAAGATCAGTGTGGTCACAACATGGGCTAAGAGACGGGCTCGATCCTTTTTTGGGCGAGGCGGATAGTCGAGTTTCGAGAGTGGCCGATCATACGAGTTGTCACGTGGGATGCTACGTTTGCCCTAATTAGGGTTAGGGTAAAAATCATAACTCTAATTTGGGACGATCTCCATCAGTACCAAAATCACTAACCAGGTTAACCAGTTGTGAGCATAATCACAAATAAAGGGGAGTGTACACATATGTATCTCCTTTGGTCATGTAGTCAACCATGGTTAGTAGTTTACGCACTTCTAGGTCACGTCTGTCATGGTTTTGGGATAATTGAATGGAATTTTTGCAAATTAATTAATTGACTAGCTTATATGGAACAATGGGAAGAGTAATTGGTTTTTCTGGTCATCAAGTCTAGGGCAAAAACTAGTGTAGATATATAAACTTCTTGAATTCCCTAAACCCATGCATTACCAAGAATGCATTTGGGACTTAATTATTAATCAAACGCTTGCTGATGACTAATAAATTTGGGCTTGTCAGAAATCAAACCTTAAGAACTAGGAAAGTGCACTCACAGAATAATAACAAAGAATTCCAAAAAGAAAAAAAGAAAAACAAAATAATAATTATCCTTCTCGTATGTCATCTGCTTGCATTCCTTTCTCTTGGAGCTTCGGCTTGTCTTCAAAGATGAACTCCAGAGTATAGTTTTTTTACCGCCCGCCTTTCTGGGACTCGGGGAAAACGTGATAGCCGCTTCAGCAGGAGTATCTAAGCCTTGTCTACGGCGTACAACCTAATAGTCATCCGCTCCAAAGCCCGTGCAATCTCAAGAATGAATTTCAAGAAATGCATCTGGGTCTTGTCAACAACTAATCTGGTGATTTGAACGATTTTAAGACAATTGAAAGCAACACAAACAAATGACAGCATCATCGTATCTGCCGATCGTGAGCATGATTCACTACTACATTGGTTCTGTAGCGTTAGTGAAGGAGTACATCGTTGTCCACGCAAGTTTATGGAAAGAGATACGAGGATAGGTGAATGATACAGCAAGTGAAATATGATGTCTATCGCACTTCCAATTTCAGATTCTTACGGTTACATAGGATAGGTAAATTATCCAGAAGATTTGTCGACCCCAACAGCTCAATAGTATTCCCTGATAAATCAAGTTTTTCTACATTCCGAACAATTGTATTGAACGAATTACTCGCGCGGCAAATTTTGTCAAAATCTAGCTCAAATCCATTACTAAGCTCCAGATCAGCCTTGACTAGATTGGGAGCTGAAATATTGATCATCTAATACTTAGCATAATCCGGGTCGAAATAATCATGAACCATATATATAAAGGGACTTGAGCAGAGGAGCAGAAATATGGAAGGAATCGAGGAAGTGCCAGCTACATGCTATTAGAAACTGTTAGTAAAAGACCTGGTCGGACCCATGATTCATAGACATCTACTTGAATTTGGTTATTGGATAAATATATTGAGATGGAGAGTTCTAAATAAATAATATAATTATTATTTATTTGGAACTCCTAATAGAATAAGACTCTTTATTATTAGAAGTAGTAGACTTGTATCATAATACTAGTATTTGAGGAAAAAATAAATATATTATGTATATATATTATCACTTGTACGAGTGACGTTTTTTCTCCCCAACAATTATACTTTAACACATGCATAGAAAAACACAAAAAGTATATTTGTACGTATAATTTAACCACCACTATGGAACAACCTGAGGATGTACTTGATAACTTAACCACCACTATGGAACAACCTGAGGACGTTACCACTGCCCAACACCGTTGAAACAAAGAACTCTATGATGAATGGGCCAAGAGGGACTGTTGTGCGCGTTTTACCATGTCAAATAGCATGCACAATGATCTTATTGGCGAGTTTGAGTATTGCAAAACCGCTGAGGAAATATGGGATATGCTAAAGGAGTCCTATGGTGGGACTACTACTACTAGGCTGCGCGAGCTTAATTATAGGCTTGACCAATAAAAGAAAGATCCTAAGCACACAATGGTGGAGCACCTTAGGAACATGTTGGTCATGATACATGAGCTTAGTGCTGCTGGGCATAACTTGTCTGAAGAGCAACAAATTCAAATTGTGCTTAGGTCTTTGCCAGATTCTTTGGAGTCGTTGACGATAACTATGATACATAATGATAGCATCAAAACTCTTAATGAATTAAAAAGGCACCTTGAACTTGAGTATGAGCGTCGTGATGCCAAAGATGTTGGCTCTACCATCATGACTTAGGCTAGTCCGCGCAAGGCAAATAAAAGCAAGCGCAAAATACAAGCAAATGAAAAAAATCAAGCACACACTGATACATCTAGGACAAGAGGTAATGCCAAGCGTCCTAGGGAAAAACGAGGAGGAAAGAAGAAAATGACTTGCTACAATTGTCAAAATGTTGGACATTTTGCTCATATTTACACTAAGTCAAAAAAGGTACAATCTGAACTCCTGAATAACATAAGTTATTTTGTGTGTTCACTTGTTTTATTTTTTCAATCTGATCCTTCGTGGGTTATTGATACAAGAGCGACCAAACATGTCACTCGTGATAGGAAGGGATTCACCGAGTATCGTCGAGTTTCCAGATGCAATCAAAGTTTGTTATAGGGAATAGTTTAGAGGAAGAAGTGCTTAGTATTGGCACTTATCAACTAACTTTGCGGAATGGTTGCACACTGAACCTTTAAGACATATTTTATGCACCTGGGATTCGACGAAACTTATTATCAGTAGTAGCTTTAGTCAGATTAGGATTTTCTTTTTCTTTCGAAATTGATAACATATCGATTTTCTTTTATGGTAATTTGTTAGGACAATGAACTTTATATTATGTTTTGAATAATGGTGATTCCCATTTTTCTTAAGCTGTTTCTCATGGAGATGTTGTTATTAATTCATTAAAATGGCACACTAGATTAGGTCATATTGGCCAAGATAGGATAGTTAGGTTAGTTAGAGAAGGCCTTTTAGGCCCACTTGCTAAAGTCAACCTACCAATAAGTGAACCTTGTCTAGTAGGGAAGGCAAAAAAAAAAACCGTTTGGGAAGGTAGTGAGAGTCACTAATCCTTTAAAGTTAATTCAATCAGACATTTGTGGTCCAATGAATGTTAGAGCACGACATAGTGGTATTTATTGCATCACATTTATAGATGATTATTCGCGATATGGATATGTTTATTTAATTTCTCATAAGTCGAAAGCACTGGATTGTTTTATACAATTTGTTAATGAAGTTGAAAATCAAATAGAAAGATCCATAAGAGTTCTTAGAACTGATTGGGGACGCAAATATTTATCTAAGCAATTTAAAGGGCTATGCGGGAAAAATGTATCATCAGACAGCTAACCATTCCTGGAACTCCGCAACAAAATGGTGTTGCAGAAAAAAGGAATCGTGCAACATTAAAAATGGTTAGGTTAATGATGACGCATATTAATCTCCCAATCATTTACTGAATGGATGCATTATTGATTGCCACCTACATCCTTAACCGAGTGCCTAGCAAGTCAGTTACTTCCAAACCATATGAGTTTTGGGAAGGTCGAAAACCAACCCTAGATCATTTAAGGCCCTAGGGGTCAACAGGTTATGTGCGCATACCTTCCCAACAAGTTAGAAAATTAGACTCGAGAGGTAGGAATGGTATCTTTATAAGGTATCCTGAAAACTCAAAAGGTTATGTTATGATTTGCGAACAACCTAATGGAGTAATGACTGAAATTGAATCACGAGATGTGGAATTCATTAAAAATGATTTCCCAAGTAGGGTTGACGTAAGGAAGGATTTTGAGTTATTTGAGATGGATGAATTAGTGGAACTCATCACAGCATCAATTAGCGAAGGTGGTGATATAAATTCTCATCGTTTTGTCGCTAAGGATAGTGGGAGTGGTCTACTGTTCAGTGGGAGTTGCCCACAAGAACCTAATTCACAACAAAATCCTAAACCACGACGTGGGATCATACCTTGACGATTTTATAAAATTGAAGGGGAGGCTCTTATGTTTAATGATGAGATACTTACACTTGAAGGGTTGGAGGCTCTTATGTGCGCTCTAAAAGATAAAAGTGAGACTGCCACATATAATGGAGCTATTTCTTCACCTGCTTGCAATGAATGGATATCTGCTACGAAGGATGAGATAGATTCTATGGGAAATAACTAGGTGTGGGAGTTGATTAATCTACCGCCCGACCATAAGGCCATTGGAAACAAATGGGTCTTTGAGATCAAGCATCAGGCAAATGGATCAATCAAAAAATATAAGGCCCGTCTCATGGCAAAGGGGTTCACTCAAAAAGAAGGTGTGGACTATGATGAGAAATTCTCTCCAATTGTGAGAATTGGCTCTATTCGTATGATTCTAGCTATTGTCACACATTTATAATTGGAGTTTTATCAAATGGATGTTAAAACTGCATTTCTGTATGGAGAACTAGATGAGGAGATCTATATGGTTCAATTAGTTGGTTTTAAGGCTGAAAGGAATGAACACAAAGTGTGCAAGCTCAAACGTTCTATATATGGCCTAAAGCAATCATCTAGACAATGGTACTTTAGATTCCATGGAGCTATCATTGTTGATGGGCTTACGATGATCGAAGAAAACCATTGTGTGTATGTTAAATGTATCGAGAAAAACATTGTAATCTTGTGTTTATACATTGATGACATTTTGATAACAGGAAATAACATAGGATTGATTGTCACCAAAAAAGCGAAGTTATCCTCTCACTTTGAGATGAAGGATATGGGTGAAGTTGTTTTTGTGCTCAGAATTAAGATCCAAAGGGATCGCTCTAGAAGGTTCTTAGGTATAAGTCAAGAGACTTATGTAAGATCAAAATTAGCAAGCGTATTGACACTCCCATCGAGAATGGACATAAGTTGAGCCTAGACCTTTGCCTTAAGACTGATCAGGAAAAAGCACAGATGGTGCGTGTTCCTTATGCCAGTGCAGTCGGTAAATTGATGTATGTTATGATGTATACACAAATTGACATAAGTTTTGCAGTGGGCATGGTTAGTCATTTTTAGAGCAATCCTGGACCTGCTCGTTGGATAGCGGTCAAGAGGATACTTCGATACTTGCGGGGCGCTATGGATTATATGTTATGTTATCATGGTGGTGAACTACGTCTGCAAGGATATAATGATGCAGATTGGGCTGTTGATTTGGATGAGCGCAAAACTACCACATGATATAACTTCTTGCTTAGTGGTGGAGCCATTAGCTGGTTAAGCAATAAGCAACCTTGTGCTGCATTGTTTACTATGTAGTCATAATACATTACTTGTTGTGCTGCAGTTTAAGAAACAATATGGTTACGGAAGTTCTTCAAGCACCTCCATGTTGATTCACACTCAAGTGACCCTGTCACTATCCACTATGACAATACGACTGCTTTAGAGTATGAGAAGGATCCCAAATACCATGGCAAAGCCAAGCATATTGAGACCAAATTTCACTATATTAGGGACATGGGACATGAAAGTAAGTGATCGTAAAACATATATCTACAAATGACATGATTGTTAATCCCTTGACTAAACCCATTCAAAGGAATGCTTTCTGAGCTCATGTTAGGAGCTTGGGACTTCGTAGGTCTTGATTTATTTTTATGTTTTATGTTGGACATCTTATGGATATTATTTTGAATATTATTATTTTATGCAATGATTATTACATATTGTTGATTTGAATTTATTTACTTGTGTAATTTATTGTATAATATGAGCACACATATGTAGTGTCACAAAGCAAAAAGTTTATCTACTCATACAGATAACCTGCCTCGGCACTTATGATAGCGAGCGAGATGAGACTTTAGTTGCCTCTATGGTCTGAGACCATATTTGAGATGTTATAGGATAGTGGCCTTGGTTGGGCTCAATGTGAGGTATAATATACTGAAATGAGCTTTGTTTAGTTGCCGAATTTGATATTCATATTTGTGAGAACCCAAATTTATTAGTGAACAAATTATAAATTTCCCTTTTGTATTTTTTGACGAGATTATTTTCTGCATTGCTATGTTACAGAAAATTGAATTAAAATAAGAACATTATGCTCAAGGGCATTTTGGTCAAATGTTAGACTCAATGACATTTTGGTTATTTTGACAAAAGTTATGCCCTGGGGGCAATTTGGTCATTTTGACCAGAAAGTAAAAAAGTGTTTAAAATCATAAAATGACCAAAAATCTGGAATCAACGCGAAAAAACAGTGAATCAAAACGCCATCGGAATTTTGATTTGACCTAATCTTGGGTTGACTTTTTGATCAGAGCGTCATTTGGAAAAATAGATAGCGTCATTGGAATCACATCGTGCCAAAACGTAGGTATAGAGTATAATATTGTATTGTGAGATCTTTGACTTGTAAATTATTATTTAATTATTAAATTAATCGATTTGCGAATCGAGGCAAAACAACGATTTAAATTTTGAAATTTTAGCCAAGTTAACTAGGTGGGCCCACTGACATACAAGCCCCAAACGTTTGTCTTTTTCCCATTGTCCGCTTCCCTTTACTTTTCTTTTTCTTTTTCTATTTCCTTTTTCTCTCATTTCTTTTTGCCCCTAGCTTTTTCTACAGCTTCTAAATTTTTCCAAATCCATCATCAGTCCTTTTTTTGTTTCAATCCGAGTTAATAGACGTTGTAAATCGTCTTTAAAATACAGGATAACCAAACCTTAATCCGTCATACAGCCTAGAAGTCACTACAAGAAAAACTTGTTCTTGTTCTTGGTACGAAAAAATCCAAAGATTTAGTTTTTATTATTTCTATGTTCAATTGACGATTAGAATAGCATTTGGGAGTCCCCTAGAATCGATTTGAGCCTTCAATTGACCAAAACGATCAGGAATCGAGCCGTGTAAGGTCGATTTACAGTCGACTTATTTTTGGCATGTTCTTGACTGAGAAGATCGAATCTTTGGGCTCAGATCGGATGTGTTTGAGTTGATTGAATAGTCCAATGGATTCCTACAGTTGAAAGGATCATTTTAGTACTCTTCAATCGAGTTTTCATGATATTTTAAAGCCTGTTTAAATTTTTTGGAGAGCTTGTGGCCGTCGGTGATGGCTTCTTGGCTAGAACTGAGGACGATGAACATGGCCTCCCTGTTCTTGAGGTTCCAGGTCACGAGGATGGTGAAACCCGATGGTTCATCAATCCTTTTGCCATAAAACCGAGCTTACCCTTTGATCCAATATGTGTATGTGTGTGTGTGTGTGTGAGTGTGTGGCCATGGCAACCCAATGCCAACCTGTACTAGGCCGGTTGACCGACCAGCATGTCAATCAGGCGACCGGAGGCTAGGGAAAAGGGGCTGACCAGTCAACCGGTCAATGGTTGACTTGGTAAACCACTATTTTGATCCGATCGCACAGTTACTGCAGGCAACTGCCATGACCGGCGGCCAAGGCGACTGGCCAACCATGCAGATGGTCGGATCCGAGAAGGGGCTGACCAGACCGACCAGTCAATGGTCGTCTTGGTCGACTGTTACCTTACTCGACTGACCAGTCTACTAATCTGACGACGAGGAAAAAATGGCTGACCAGTCAGCCAGTCGATGGTTGACTCGGTCAGCCGCTGTTTGACTTAAATTATCTTGATTATGTTATTATTGTTTTCTTATTATTATTGTTACCATTATTATTATCATTATTTTTAGAAGGGTAAAATTACTAAAATACCCTTGATGGCATATTTATCAAAATACTTTTCGGCCTAAAAGACAAAAATACCCTTATGTGTATTTTACCAAAATACCCCTATGTACCAAGTTACTAAACTGCCTTTAGGGCATATTTACAAAAATACCACTGCTGTACTATTTATAAAAATACCATTACGGTGTTAATTACAAAAATACCACTGTAGTACTAATTATAAAGCTGCCATTTACCCTTATTTACAGTAATGCCATTGAGTTGGAAAAATACTAAAAAAGAACATGTCAAATTTATTTTTAACTTGGGAATTTAATTTTCCTAAATTAGAAAAAAAAATATTGTACTTAATTAAATTTTTTCTTATTTAGATAATAAATTAGAATATTTAAGGAATATTATTTTAATTCCTTTTTAATGATTTGGGTATCATTAAGATATGATTACACATCATAATTATTGTCTTTAAATATCGTATATTTTCATATACGAATGTTATGTTCATTTTTATTCTAACAAGGATCCGATGAAGTATTTTAAGGTTAAGGATACCTTGGGATGAATACGAGGAATAAATTGGACGGAATGAGTCAAATGAAAAATTGTCAGGAATGACAACTTTGTCCCTTTGAAATTTTGTGTGCGTTTATGTCATTTTTTTATTTTGAAAAACTCCAAGATGCTTAGGATTATTTTGAGAGTGAATGACCTATTTTAAAACGACGATACTAATGATAGGCCATTATTATTATAGGAACGTACGTGAGTGAGAAAGAAAAACCGTTGATCACAAAATATGTCACGTGGAAAGTTTAGGAAGCTTTGCTAAGGCAAGTTATTACTCTCCACCTCTATATATAAGTTATTGTTCACTTATGCATGCAAGTTTATTATTCTCCAACTTATGTATAAGTTATTGTTCACTTATGTATGCAATTTATTCAGCTTTTAATGCGTATGATTTAAATTCTAATATATGTATTTGTCATTATTGTACAAATTTAATTGCTTGTACATTATTTATTGTTTCAAGTTAAATTCTTGAACTTGTTTAAAATGATTATGCATACCTACCATGTATAAGTATGTCATATTGTTGAAGCGTTTATCATTTTCACATGATTCAAGATAATTTGAGATCGAATATTGAACATAGCTAAAGACCGGTGTACCGGGACCCTACATGGTTAACTTCAGTAGCTATGACGTATACGGGCACGAGATGTTAAACTTGACTGTGTGTCGAGGATGACTAAATGACAAAGTGTCGGGCAGAAATGTCACCCAATTAGTGTTCAATTATTCAAAATGTTAAATGTTGAATGGCGTGGTGTTACATTTACTCGTATATCATGCATACATTGATAGAAGTCACATTAACTCGTGAATTCAAATGTTAAAGTTTTAATAATTCAAAATCTTACTGCTTTATCTTTTTGACTGGAATGATCATTTTATTCAAAATTTAATAATTTCTTGCTGGGCATATTTCGCTCATTTTTGCTATATTTTGTAAACCTTCTAGAAGCAATAGAGTGAGGTGTATCCTCGAAGGGAGAGAGCAAGGTAGCATATTGTTGAGATGTTCCCGGATTTGTCTAACTTGATGTGTAAATAGAATATTGGTCCAAATTCTGTTCGTACCGTACCCTGTTATTGTAAGACCTTATTATTTAATTTAAAACTTATGTTTTCGTTGTGCGTATATTTATTCATATGTGAGATCATATTGTAAGATATAACAGGGTGAGATGTCAAATATTGACAACTCAGTATGCTGAGATGATATCTAAAGACCCGGTTTTCACAAGAATTTGGTGTCTTATATAGAGCTACACTTCTATTTGAGAGCTCCATCTTAGTATGTGTATTGTACCACATGTGCATAGAGATGACCTAAACCAGATGAGTGGTATCGTGGATTCCTGTTCCTACCACTGTGTGAGCACTGTGTATTACTATTTGCCCTTTGGGACCTAAACCTATGTCGTGAAACAAAGATTTTGTGTTGCTACTGTAGTTTGTAACCCTAAGTTCACAGCATGAGGATCCATGGGTACTTATCTAGGAAAACAGCAGAGTTGATGAAGACTGACATGAGTGTTTAGGGAAGATTTTTCTGACAGCACATTCAACCATTGGTGGTGTTCTGTGCGCGCATATAGTTTTTTCTTATATATTATATATGTATATAAAAACGTTTTCAAGAATGAGCACACCAGGGTTAATGGGGTTGAGTATGTTCTAAAATTTTGATGAGGGATTAGAAATACTGAATCCAATGCGGTTAGATCAGTCTAGGGCATAACGAGATCTTTTAGGTGATGTCTTATGCTAGTTATGATGGTAACTCAGTATGAAAGCTCCCACTTTTGATAGTATTTCTCGTCAGTCGCACACTACGACACATGTATGAGGATATCTAATGAATATTGATGAGATGAGATCATAACTTGATAACCCGAACGTTTGAGTGGGAGACGTTAGTAAATGACCTAGGTCGGGCCCATGGGTCATAGACATCCACTTGGGTTTAGTCATTAAATAAATGAATTGAGATGGAGAGTTTTAAGTAAATAATATAATTATTATTTTTTTGGAACTCATGATGGAATAAGCCTCTTTATTACTTGAAGTATTAGACTTGTACCATAATACTAGTGTTTGAGGAGAAAGTAAATATATTATGTATATATATTATCACTTATGTATATATATTATCACTTGTACGGGTGATTTTTTTCCTCCCCAACAATTACACTTTAGCTTATACATAGAAAAACACAAAAAGTACTCGTGTTTTTCTCTCTTTCCATATTCTCTCATATATTCAGTAGTTTATCCGGAACTACCAATAACGGTTTTGGGTGTACGTGGTGTGAATTATTATTGAAATTCATTTGCAATGACTGCTTATAACAATTCTAAATCGACGGAAAACTAAGTACAAAAATTTGTTGTAGATTAAGTTCTTGATCCAAATCACTTCCGCTTCTCAAATACTTACTGGATCTGTCGACCTGATGTAAGCGTATTTTATATACATATTTTCTAACAGGAACAAATCCTCCAGATTCTGAAAGATAGCAGAAGAAAGTTGGGAACTCCTGACGAATTCAAGTCCATCAAGATGCATAATTTTAAAATTAGGAAGATTAATAGAGTCCGGAAAAACAACAAGAGTACAATATAATTTCAATTTCAACACCGTCTAAACTGTAATTATTTTCATGGCGAGCAAGAACCCTAGTTATAAACTTCACATACTTAACAAATGCCGCCTCTGCGTCTTTCTTTGTTTTCCTTCATGAAAATAGCACATAGTTTCTCATCGAAGTCTAGATTAGAAACACCAGTCCATGTGTATCGCCACCTGCTAGAGAGATGGCTGGTTTGCAGTACGTCTCTTATTGGGACAAAGGACAAGATGTGATGAATCACTTCTTCAGGCATATCGATAGTTGCTATTATATATGATAACTAAAATATGATTCAAAGGGATTAGGATTCGTAATTACCTCAATTAAGTCGTCAGACGAAGGATCGGAGGAACAAGGAATGCGTCAAACCTAGGAAGGAAGCACGGACGGATGCAGGTTGATAACCTAGGAAGGAAGTATGGACGATTGGAGGTTGATTTGCCGAATGATTTATAGAAGAATTTTTTTTTTACTCTATGTTCCTTTTTCTTTTATAACTAAAATATTTAAATAATATTAGTAAAATTATTATTATTACTATTTTTATTATTTTTTTTGTTTGTTTTTAAGAGTTCAAACTCATTTAGGCACGAGGATTATATAGGATCAAACTTACTCATATTGTCGTTTTAATAAGAATAAGCTTAAATATCATGCATGCATTGGCTGTTAGCCTCTTAGTAAATCGATTTTAGATAAAGTTATAGAGTTCAATTATTTATTATGTGCAATCGAAGCACACACGATGGGTGTATAATTCGTCAAAAATCATAAATTGTGAATAAATGTTCTTAGAACAATGGTATCTGCAAAAAAAATATGTTTTAAGTAATTATAGCCAACTAAGATGATTATAATACTATTCTCAATTTCATTAGCACAATATATATATATATATATATATATATATATTTTAATTTTTTAGTGAATAGTAGTAATAGTTACACTTACTAGTAGTAAAAAATATCAAAATCTCAATTTTAACCAATGATTAAGAGCTCATTGGCATACAAATAGAACTAATGATACTGAAAAACCCAATTTAAGCGCAAACCCTCTAAAATGAAACTGACTACATAATGTAATTGTCTGCCATTCGATGATAAGAAAATAAGAATCAACATGGGTCGATAATTGTACTTTGACTATTGTAAATGCTTTTATATAGACTCAGCTATTAATCTTCAAATATTCAACAAAAAGTAATGTGAAAGATCCGATCAATCATAATTAATGAATTAATAATACAATGTATATATACTTTCTTGTTACATGTTTTTAATATACGTACATCATATAATAAAAAATAATAATTAGTCTTCTCGTTAGTGCGAAAATTACATAATTCCTCCATGATGGGTGTTGAAAACGTATAACTCATATAAGTCTTATACGCGTAATAAGAGAGACTAAGAGTTCTTTGTAGAGAGAAAAGTGACATGGGAGCAACAATAATATTGTTAAGAAATTGTTATCTCTCCATTGGGGAGATAAAGACAACAAAATTATAATATAGCATTATCATTGGAGATGTAATTACTAATATCAGTAGGACTGTGAATGGTAGTGGTCATGTTCATTGACTAACCGCGGTTTTAATATGTTCCAATCCTTGAGTGGAACGAAATAGTATAGATGGACAACTAATAATGCACTTAATGTATTATATTTGGAATGTATATACACAGATCAAATAATATTATTTTGATTATTTTTTTGTTGAACATGTATGCATCTATATACATTTATGTAACAAAAACAAAGATCGTAAAAATATCAAAATTTTCTTATAGAAATAACAATCTTCTTTTTATTTCTTGTTTACGGTGTAGTGAAAGAGTTACATATTGGGGTATAATTATTCTTTTCTAAATTAAGGAAAGATTTACCATCTATTTTTGAGTTTGACAATTGTTGAGTTGCTTATTTATAAGAATTTTCGACTTTTTTATAAATTTTATTGTTCATTCTAGTGCATAAATAGAATGTCCAAGAGTGAACAAGCAAGCAGATCGACATATACTTGCAATCTTAGAATTAGTACAATATACTAATCATTTTATTTAAAGGGCACTAAGAGGAACACCCTAAGTAGTGAGGACTGGAGGAAGATAATCAGATTTCTTGCCAAGAACAAGAGCTTTGGTATCTGGAAAGCATTCCATCCCTGGAAACGTCGTAATGGCTCCGGCACCCGACACCTCAATCGGGTAGCGAAGAAGATGGCCTGGAAGGTCCTGTACTTTATTATCATCAGAATATATAGCCCAGTTTTTATCAGCATATGCATTTACTTTCCGAATGCATTCAATACTTTCTGGAGAGTAGAATGCGCCAGACATATTGCTAAGATGGTCACACCATAAGGCCATTCGGAAACCAAATATTTTGCCCCTTGCTGGTTGATTTGTTGCTAGATGATTTGGTTGGTATCCTCCCATTGCAATCTCGGAGTCTCTTGCTCCATTCATTGATCTTTCATTAATATTTGCCGAACCAATGATTATGTATTCATCATCAACTGCAGTAAGTCGAAATTTGATTTAAACAAGAATATGTTCAATGTGATAGTTATACCACATAATTAGGTATCATACAGTCGCTACACATTTCATTGATTATGTAAGTGGTATTTACCTTTTAATTACAGTACTTAGAACTCATTATCCAAGATTGCAAATGGCTTGAACCCCGATTACTATCATGCCAGACGCGACCTATATCTAAATTTGTATGTCATTACTCAACTTATTTTGCAAGTGTACCCATTAGTCGTGCTCGAATGAGATTCGTGTTTAAGATTACGTTAATTCTAAGATTGTTTACTAGGGATGAGGAACCTTTCATCTGTATGAGTAGGAGATATGATCACTTACCTATCATCATTTTTGCATGAACATAGATCATGAAACGCCTTGCCTGTTGAGCTCTACTATAATCCGTACCAGGCTCTGGCCTCTCTGGAGGAACATACTCTCCCGGCGTCGGAGTCTCACGATTCCCAAGGCAAAAAAATGTCAAATAGTCCCTGGGATTCGCGTCAAGTCCCTTGGCTTGAATCGCACTCGCAATGTCCTTGTACATCATCTCCATTGTCCGCCTTTGCCAGTCCAATATTGCCTGAACTGCACCACTCTCAGGAATACCCTCAGGCCACATAGGAATCACAATGTACACGCTAAATCTCTCCCCTGCTGCTATCTTACTTACTATCTTTAGTGACAGCTCTTTTGGGACAAGATGTAAAGCCCCAATATCTTCAACTTTAATATCGTTTGATTTCCAGTCAAATGAGCTCCCCAGAAAATACTGATTCTCAATATAAATGAAATTTTTCGCTCGACGAATGGCATTGATATACGCGTCCTGAATACTTCGGTCAATAATGTTATCTTTTCCACTAACAAGGCCAGCAGCCAACGCTTCTTCAAGCTTTTCGGGAAACCCAAAAGCAGCACCACCATCAATGGACCGGAATATTTGTACGTTCCACGTGTCAGGGTTCTCAGACGTTGTGACTGGTGATGGGCGGGTAATTATCTTGTCAAGCTCCGAAATAGTAAAAAGAAATCGATTCCCAACTTGTTTCCTCCACCTTTGCTCAAAATTGTACAGAACATCCCAAGCAACCGGCCCTTCTAACCGACTATGAATGTCATGCCAAGGCTCCCTTGGACCACCTTTTTTGATTGAAGATCCTGTGAAGTTGGGCTGATGGAAATCGTCGTGATGCACGTCTCCCAATGTCTGAAATAAGGAGTGTTCGCCATTATCATACCGACCATCACAAAGATCAATGCCACCTATAAAGCTCACAACCCTTCTCTTTTGTGTCCCTCCTCCTAAAACTTCACTATCCACTATCACTGATTTCTGATGGTGAGTGAACATTGTAGAAATCTCGATTCCTTGAACTATACTCCTCCCATCATCTGGATTTCGCGGACGCAAAAAACAATGCACCATCGTGCCTCGAAAATAATCCCCCGTTTCTTGATCGTGAGTTCCCATTAGGCCATCTTTTTTTAATGGCTCACGTGAAGTTCTATCATCCCAAAGAAGCATAAGTACATTCACCCCTTCATTTGCTTTCATCTTGAGAAGCTCACCAAGGGTAATGTCACCTCCCGGCTTAGGCCTCCGTGGGTCCCTTATTAAGGTGATATTCGTATAAACCGACCAACCCGTGATATAAATAAAATGCTTAGCACCACTAATGGCATCAAATATATCCTCCCAACATCTTTGAGGTTCATAAAACGCTTGATCTTCAAGGTAATCAGTGTACCTATTGTCTAAAACATGGGCATCCTTATACAGTGAAACTTGACAATTTTGTCTTTGCTTGAAGAATGTGTAGGGCACCCCTCCAAATGAAGGACTTCTAATTCCTTTTGACCAGTTGCTATCTTGTGTGACACTTGAGAACTGCAGCTTGACATGGATTTTGGAGCTTATTGGATTCCGATCTTCGTCCAAAATATCGAGCCATCTGTCTACTTCATAACCACTTAAAATTGCCTCAACAGGGAGATAAGCTCTTCCAATGAGTATAGCCCCAATGGGATTATCATCTTTCACAGTGAATATTATGTCAGAGACCATATGAGCACAATATATGTGGAAAAACTCGTACCACTGTGGGTTGGATGGTTCGTTTCCTATCATTCTGGTCCGCCCAACCCTCGCCTTCTCCAAATCAATGGTTGCGTAGAGTCTGGAACCAACAATCTGTCAATAATTTGAAAACCGTTAAGGATCGAATTTGGGCATCGACATCATAGAGGATAGAAGACTAATTCATTTTTAGTGGAACTTTATGATGTTTAGTACTCCCTTAATTCTATAATAATAGATGTTATAGAAGATTGCACATGTATTAAACAAGTTGATTAATATCTTAATTTATACCACAATTACTCTTTGGTTGGTATTATAAATACAAGAGAAAGAAAGAGTGAAAATAATTTGATATATAGGAGAATTTTTTTAGAAATATGAGACAAATTAGGAACAATATAGAAAAATGTGTATACTATTCATCTTTAAAAAATACAAACGATAATTAAAATAGAACATAATTTTAACTCTAAAAAAATTATTATGGAATATAGGGAGTCAAGTGAAAAGCTTAAAAGTTTTTATAACAAATGATTTTTTGACTTTTTTAAAAGTTTAATACAATGAACTTTTTTTCTTTTTTCTCCCGGGTTTTTGAAAGGGGGGGGGGGCGTGGGTGTTGGCTATGATTCCACCAAATACATAATATTGGCTATGATTCCACCAAATACATAATATTGGGTCAGAAGATAATTTTATTTAAGAAGAGGACATAAAACTCCACTTAAATTAAATGCAATGGAAAACTCAAATTTGAGACTTCGTACAAGTAAAAAAATATCAAGATCTCAATTTTAACAATTGGACTTAGACCTCATTGTAAAAAAATAAACATAAAAATAAAATTCATACATGGAACTCTGAAGCCATTACATTTCTAGAATTGAAACATTTATGCAACCAGTGTACTATTGCCGCAAAGATGCATTTTAGATATTTTCAGTGTGCCCATAAATTAAAGGACCAAAATATCCATTCATATTCGGTATTTCTAGTAATCCAGATAAGTTAGATTAAATGCCTCAAACTATAAGCCTCGGTTGACCGTTAACCGTATGGTAGTGAATTCTAAAAAATGTGCCTGAATAGAAACTGAAATAGTTCAATTTTGAGTTCAAAACTCACTAGCGGGAATGAATTTTTGGGCTACTATATAATGCTATTGGCTTTATAATTACCAGAGTTGTGTGGTTGGTGAGGTATTACATATTATCACATTCATGTTATAAGTGTAATGGTTGTAGTTCTACCGTCTCAAACGATTTCTTTAAATTTTTTAATTCTAAAACAGGCAAAACCATAAGGTGAGAAACACTTTGAGCCCAACAAAAAATGGTGGCTTCACGCTTTGGCTCTTATAAATTTTGAATTTTGGCATTTATCTCGAAAATCATCGAATACATATGATGAAGGAATACCTCAGGCCGGCACAATAATATCCTCTTGACTTGGGATAAAAACTTTCTTGTTCTTCTTTGTGGATTGGTAGTCTCCAAGTTTGCAGCAAACAAAATAACAAGAAGACTCAGAAAAAATGGACAAACAAGAAGGAAGCACAAATTTCCTTCAATTGCACACTCCTAAACGAATCCAAATTTGTTGTTCCATCTACTATTCGATTAAGCAAATTACGTTACGTGTCTATAATTAGTCTACAATTGATATTTCAAGTTAAACAGTTCCAAATTCTTTTTTTTTTCTTTCGAAATTGTCACGTGATAATCTACATAATTGGATAACAGATTTGGATTCGATATGTATACAAATTACATATACACGGGTATGTACCTCAGCACATAGATTAAACCCGCATGCTGTATTATTGAGCCTATCAACCTCATAAATGGTTGCATGAAGCACTCCATGGAGCAAATGCGGAGCCATTCGATCTCTGATTCACCTGAAACTTGCAATGGTAAATGTGAAAATGAACGACCAAGACAAAAGCATATACATGAACATGTGTACTTATATTACTATGTATGAGGATATTCTAAAACATGCCTTGCATTGAAATCTTGCTAGGTGACTTGAAGCTCTAAATTTGTACAAGGATTAATTACTCAGCATCCCCAAACCGTACTTATGTATACATATATGCAGGCTGAATGGAGAATATAGGGCTGTCCTGCTTTGAAGAAAGAGGTTTCTTTCCTTAAGAAGATTCCATTTTCAAGATTGAAACTTTGGAATAAACACACACAAAAGAAAAAATTATGTACTTCGTATATCGTAATAATATATATATGTATATATTATAGTGCATTATGGGAAGAACTTTATGGTACATGTAGTATACATATGTTAATATTATAATATATAAATATAATATATGCATAATTAAAGACGTACAAATATCTCATGATATGATATACATAATTACGTATATCATAATATATGTCTCGTGTCCTTTCTGTTTTATGATGCACAGCTATCGAGGTAGAATATACTCCCCCTAGCTCCTAATTGAGATGCCCTTGTTGCGGAAGGAAAGAAAAGCCCATGCAAAACGTGCACGTTAGGCAACCCTAATAATACTACTTTTATCTTTAAAAAAATGAATAATTAATTTTTTTTTTTGTTAATTTTTGGACATGAATTTTAAAAAATCTTGAAAAACACATTAGACGTTATATTTTTCATATATTCACACACGCATACACTTAACATAAATGTATGTTATCATTTCTAATTATTAAAAATATACAATGTGCAAATGAGAATAGTAGTTATGTTTGAAACCCAACTCGTACGAAACTATTGAGTTAAATAAAATCTTATTTTTTTCCGGACCATTGGACGTACACTTGACTATAGTTCCTAACGAGCATTGGTTACGCTGAAAAGACAATACAAGTAAACAATTTCTTTTATATGTACCGGTTAGAGAATCTGTGAAAGGCACAGACTAAATATTATTTTATTTATTTATAATTAAAAATAAATTTTATTTTATTTTTTTGTCTATATATTTAAAAATTATAAAAAAATATTCATGTATATTTTAAAATTTAATCATTTATTATAATTAAGTAGTAAAAATTTCAATCAAAGTGGAGTTGAATAACTTTACAAAATGCTTAATAACAAGTACAAATTAATATTGAAATACATGTGTGTCTGTGTGTATGTGTTATATTATCTCTACACTATCAAAATAATTTCAATAATTAAAAAAAAAAACTAATAGCTATTTGATTTTAAAGATATAAAATTATAAAACTTGATGTATTTCTTATTTATTTTATTCACTTTTTTATTTAAGTTATGAGATAAAACTATATTAAGAAAATTACTATCTAGAGGTTAGATAATTTATAACACTTTGCTTTCATAATTTTTGTTTACCTTTGAAACTTAGACTCTTTTAGTTAAACAAATATATATCTTATACAACATAGTTTAGCCTCATTTTTTTGAATGAACTATTCTTGAACTAATATGTATTTCTTATCTTAGCCATATATAGGAGTTTTATTATTTTACAATTTTATTTAATTAAATATAAATGTTAGAATTTATGAAAGTCTTTACTTATTAACAAAAATTCTATCAACATATGGATGTAGATACATGGACATAGAGTAATATTAATTAAGAATCTTTCTTGGATAAATAAATTACATAAATTAATTTAAAAAAGAATTAGGTAAATATAATTGACATTTTTAATTAATATAAATATATATATTTTTTTTAAAAAGACTTGATATTTAAGTCTTAGAAGTTTAACATAATTAGAATTATGAGAGTTTTATTATTTGGAACTGAATGAGAGAGCCGAAATATCCATGTAAGGCATATGTTAATACTAATTACTCTCTTAGCCCAAGTTATATTTTGTCCTAATTTTTGACTATGTTTGACACAGAGTTTAAGACGTGTCAAAATCATATTTGTACGTTATAAATTTTAAATTTTTTTTTTGTATATTTAACATATGTATGTGTTCTACTTTCAAATATAGTTGATATTTATTGAAAATATAATTTATAATTATGTTTTTATAATGTCTTAAAATTGTTGTCAAAATTGTTTAAAAAATAGGACATTTAAACTTGGACTAAAGGATTATTTTAATATAACCAAAATTATATCTAAAAAGAAGGTTAAATCATAAAGGGAAAAAAAACTAGGTAAACTAAAATATAATATCCATAAAAATATTGAATCACTATTATTATTAATAATAAAAAAAAATCAAGTTTAGTTTATGAAAGTAAATTAATAAAATGTGTAAAATATAATATATTGAATTTGGAAATATCAAAAATGAAACTCTAAGTTATCTAATTAACTAATAATTTTATAAAAATATTAATGACAATATATGATTTTTTAAAATTGTGATGATATATTTACACTAAAAGTTCATAATTATACATTATCATAATATAGGAGATAATATATTATTAAATTATACAACATTATACAATTTTTTTTAATATATTTAGTGTGTGCATTTATCAACATATTTCAAAATTTGAACAAATTAATATATTTAAAGAATTATTGTTATTGATATTTAATAAAGTTAGAAATGATTAATATCTGAAGTTGTCTAAAATTTATTATATCACAATCTATAAATTATTAAATAAATAAATAAAAATTTAATTAGTTCAAGATTCTTAATAACTTGATTATTGAATTGAGGTTTTTAATTTAGATAAGTTTCAAACTTGTGAGAACAATTTTTTGTTGGGCTTCATTGTGATGAAAAACTATTGAAAATATGTATTATAAATAAAATTATTATAGGAATCTAAAAATTAAAGACTTTAAATCTCTTATTAGTTTAATTTCGGTTCATTTTTTAACTTCATCCTAATATTTTAAATTGTAAAGATAATAATTTATTTATTAATTGGTAAAATGCTAATATGCAGTACGGCTAAATCTTTTTTCTTTTGTCATTAAATTTATGTTTTTAATATTTTATTTTTCAATTAATTATGCGATATACAATTTTTAGATATTAATAGTATATATTTTTAATAGTTGTAAATTAGTGGAGTCTTTCAGAGAGTCTTTTTAGTAGTTGTAAATTATTGAACTCTCCTATTTTGTGAGAATAAAACCTGAAAGAGTCTTTATTTACTGAATTCTTTGAGAGATGTTCATTCGTTACTGTATTTATATATTAATATAGATTATTTAGTATAACTCATGTATTCTATACTAATATATAAATATTGTAAGTGTGAGAACCCGAATTTTTATGAACAATTAATAATATAAAATTTTTCTCTTATAATGTTCAATAGAATTATTTTACGTGTCGCTACGTTTCAAGAAATTTAGTTAAAATAATAATATAATTGTAAGAACCCAAATTTTTTCGAACAATTAATAAAATATAATATTCCTCTTATGTCCAGTGAAACTATTTTCTGCATCACGACGTTTCAAGAAATTGAATTTAAAATAGTAATATAATGACCAGGGCTATTTTGGTCATTTTGACCCAAAAGTTAGAAAATGCTC
>JAUMHB010018331.1:14761-26919 GCA_032359685.1 Pittosporum tobira
CTCCTTGAATCTTAACGGAGCTAGAAGCACTCTCTGAGAATTGCTAAGATGCTTTATAAAGTAGGTAGACCTCGGATTAGTACAAGGCTGTCATGTACTCAGAAGTCAAATGTTCAGAATTTTCTAGTAGTGTAACGTTTGATTATTCTTCTTGTTACATGTGTAACGTTTGATTATACTCGCCCTGTTCTAATACATATTTTAGAAAACAATGATTTTTAGAAATAAATATTTTGATTATAATTTTATATTAAAAAATATATTTTTAAAATAATTTATTTGAAAAATATAAAATAAATATATTTATATTTATGATAAAATAATAAATTAGAGATATTTTATGACATTAAAATAAAAACATATATTTAATTTTGAAACGTATCATAGAAGAATAATAATTTATAATTTTAAAATCAAAATAGTATTATCTAATTACGGGGGAGGCATTAATGATATAAAATAAGAAAAAAAATTTAAACACACTACATTGTATCTTGTAAGATTAATATTTTTAATAAAATTATATTTTATAATACATGTTTAGCAAAACAACATTTTATGTAAAAATGTTGATCCCGTATTTTTGCTGCGTGCAGTTTACCGCATCCATAAGTCTCATAAAATAAAATATGAATTGAGTCACTACTACTATGGACCATAACAACTTGCAGAAAAACTATTGTCCATCCATATCTTTTGTTGCAATTTCATTTCATCTCAGAGCAAGCTTCAATCCAAAAGTAATACGGGCAGGAAGCTTACATTGATTATTCACATAGCCAAATTAATGATGTCATCTTTGGATCCAAATCTTGTACAGGACCCAATACATACACCCGCCTTGAATATACAACATATAAACATTGCCAGCATGAATCTAGTTTGACTTCTACCCGGCTAGAACTCAGCACTTCTGAAAGCTTCATTAAAGCAAATAACAATCATGTAACCACCAACTTCAGTTTATCAATGGTCAAGAAGATCAGATGACTGGTTTGAAGAGCAGAAAATGACTTTGGTTATCAAGTGTATTAAAATAACTGGAAAAACAGACTGGTCGATCCGTCTCCATATGATTTGATGTCTGCCGGTCTAACCAGAGCCCTGCATAAAGGGCATGTCCGCTCCCTCTCAAACCTGCAAACAAATAACATACTATGATGTAGGACAGATTTAGAATTAAGATTAGAGGAGACACAAAGGGTGAATCGGTAAAAACACTAGATAGAACTTTTCAGGTTACGGAAAGGCAATTGAAGCTGATAAACTTTTTGATGGTCATTTAAGGCTCTGTTAGATAGAGGGTTTGGTTGTCAAACTTAATGAGGCTGAAGCTGCCTATTTCCATTCTGTGTTCAAAATTAATTTAACAATAATGTTATTGTAAATTAATATTCTAGACTCTAGAGGCAGCTTCATGAAAGTTAGTTCATCAATGATAACGTTAAAAATCATCTTATATGCCAGTATGAAATTAACCATAGAGTCAATAACTGTATCTAGTCTAAATGAATGAATGAAGTTAAATAATGCACCAGAAAATTTTAATTTATAAACTTGTTAGGAATTTACACAAAGGGAGAGGGGACCAAATCATCATCCTTTGGACTACGAGAGCAAGGCAAAAATCTTACCATTCAGATACACAGTCTTCGCAAAATATGTGTTTACAGCTAAGCAAGATTGGAGCGTGCATTTTCTCCTGGCAAATAGCACAAAGATCCCCAGCAGCATTGACCTGCATCAAAACTCAACGAGTTAGACTAGGAAAAATGTAAATGTGAAGGCAAGAATTAAACATTTAGCACCCTAATCTTATAAACATCATTTGTCCTTATCGTAAAGGCAAATTCACAGATAATGTGATGACAATCATCTTAAACTTGGAAGAAGTAGAGAACTTGTTCTACCACTTAATAAGCTCCAATGGCAATGCGATGACAAATGGTATATGTTAAAATGGCAGTGCTTATCCAG
Organism: Pittosporum tobira; assembly: GCA_032359685.1. Lineage (NCBI taxonomy): Eukaryota > Viridiplantae > Streptophyta > Magnoliopsida > Apiales > Pittosporaceae > Pittosporum > Pittosporum tobira. The sequence continues at coordinate 16,739 of JAUMHB010018331.1, forward strand.
TGATAATGTTCCAAGTTTTAATAAGCTCCAGATCCACAACTATGATGGATTTATCTTCCCAAACTAAATCACGTTTCCAGTCTTTCTAATGCTCATTAGTACCTCATCAGAACTATTTTGTCCGAAAATTTGCAAATTGAACCGTAATGTACTATAATAGTATGATTCTTCAAGTTAAAAGAAGCCCACCAACCTGCTCAGAAGTAGCATATGAACCATAATGGACCTCCTTGCGAGATAAGGCCCTCACTGCAGCAAAGAATAATTGAACCTACATATCCAGAATGCAGCAATTATAATAGAAACAATAGCATATCATACTACTTGACATTGAACCAAACAATCTGTCAGCTAATTAGGTATGGTACTGGGAATTGAGACAAAGAAGGATATTAAGTTAATGAAGAACATACATATAAATTCAAAAGGGCGTACCTTTTGTACAATTGAGGTAAGCTTGAAGGTCAAATACAATCCTGTGGTCAATGATGAAAAGAGGCTTCCATATTCTTTGTTTAAGAAAAAACGATACCAAACGGGGGTCGGCAACAACGCACGATAAAGCAGCAACATGTACTCAACCAGTGTCAGCATTTGACCCTTAAAAACCAAAGGATTTTTACAGTCAGCATATTTTTAGATCATGAAACAGACATTTAAAACAATGAAATTTACTATATATATAAAACCTTTAAATTACCTGTTTACGGTAATTATGGCCCCCACTATTCTTATAATACATCAAGAGTATGCATTTGAACACCATTGCTGCCTGCCGCACCATTGTATCTGAAAAGGAACATCAAGAGTTTGCATTGAACCACCTTTTAAAAGCAGAACATAACAAATTGAACTGCCAGTAGATAGAACATATGAAAACACATAAAAGAATGCTTGGGAGGGAGAAGTGGTAATGGAAACACACAGCATTGAATTAGACAATTGCAGCACAAAGTCATTCCTATAGAGTGGCAAACACTTCAATGAGGTCGAACTACATTAGCTGCATTGTAACTGATCCAGTGCAACTCTCACAGGACATTGATGACAACAGAGGGATGCTCGTTTCTTTAAGAAGCGTTACATGGAGATTAAGAGCAGAAGATCTCCAGTGGATGAAATGGACTCTAAGTCAATATGAGCAAATATAAGTCGTATGAGATGCCACTTTGAGAAAGGGGAGCACTATTTCCACAACTACTTTTGTTGTTTCCACAAGGTCCCTCTTACATGAGAAAAGAGTGGTCCCACCCTCGAATGAGAGGGGAACTTGTCAAAATAACATAAACACTTGTGCAAATATCATTTCCCAGAAAGAAAATGACATTGCATGTCTTGAGTGTTGTTGTAGTGGAATAATCTAGTTACATATACCAATATTTCACGTATATATAATGCCCCAAGAACATTCTCGGGTAGTAAACTTTCTAGATAGCTATAAGAAGTCCTTGGGGCGCATATACGTGAGATAATGGTACTGGTAACTAGATTATTCCAGTGCCTCAAGACACTCCAGCAAAGTATGGACCCTCTAGGTACTCCAGATAAGTGCGGAGTCCTCTAGACACTTTCAAGCCTTTATCCTAATCATTTGGTTACTAGTACACAACCTTGATGTGGAAAGGGATATGAAGACTGGTTTATGGTATTTGTTAATTATCTTTCCTCCTTTCTTTTACCCTTTTATATATATAAAAAAAAATTAAGAAAATAATATACACACATATACACACACACACACACACACACACACACATATATGTATGTCATGGCCGATGACCATAAACAAGTGAGGGAAAAAAATTCTATCCCACAGCAAAGAGAAAGATAGAGAGCTATTTCTGCATTAAGCTCAATCAAGATACCCCAAATAAAATATTCCACATTTCCAAAGAATCCTAGCTCCCTGCCTCGCTCTGAAGCCTCAAAACCAAATAAGCAACAAATTCTCCCCCGAGGCAAGATATCCTTCTTTCCTCCTTTATCGCATCCCTAAATGGCTAGACCCTTCTGAACTTTGTCATGCATGAAACTAATATCAGAGGTAACAACGTTCCAAGCATCATCAAAACCCAAACCCGTAGACCCTTCATCGCGCAGCTGATTACATCCCATCACCAAATATTAATCCTTGAGTAGCCCTCAAACCAACAAAATCATTGCCTACAAAACAGTCAATATAATACAGCGATACACCAGTTGGAGTCGTTGCCTTGCTGGCGAAAAGAAAGGAAAAGAACCAGAAGGATATTTAAACTACTGCAGCCAGAGCCATCACTTCCCTTTCACACAGATAGTCTTCTCGTCGTCCAGCACTTGTGATGCCACCCCAGAAGCAGACTGCCAAGGGTGCTGGTAGCTACCAGGCTACCACTTTCACTGCATCGAACGTCTACCCTGATTAACATTGGCTGTCATAATATCTACTGCTCGTGTATGCACAAGTAGAGGCGTGACTCCTTTTTACATTTCATATATCACGCACAATCACCATTAAGCCCCTTTATTTGTCCTTATATAAACCCAAGAGGAAACAAACACTGACTTGAGTCACTTCACATAATAATAGCACCTCTCTGGTCTTTCATACTAATATAAAGGCTTTCGTGCTTAACTTAAATGAGACAAATATGTTTTCCTCAACCGACAATATTTCTCATGATTTGTTACAAAGGGAACACAAAAGCTATGGAAAAATTTGCACTTGACCAAGGTAATTGGACAGCAGAATCAGTTACCAGCATGTAGTTAATCCAGTTTACAGAACATAGTATTTTTGACACTGATAGATGGATAACATCGAGTTTTTACCATTAACCATGATGATGAATATAGCATGCCAGAAAGGTGGGACTGCTTTTGGAGGAAGCAAGACCAGTGGGTATATAAGGTCTCCGCTACGATACCACCAATAAACACAAACCACGTGGAGTATAAATATCACTGTGATGAAGATAAGAACAGATAATTTCCTCTCTCCCTGCACAAATTAGTAGCAGTTAATATGCTTAAAAAAGAAACCCCAACAAAAGAAAAACAAAAATATGATCCATTTTAATAGAAGTTAATAGCTTGGATAATAGAAGGAAACAACACCTTTAGAGCTGTCTGCTTTCGCAGAATATCATTTGATTTGAATAGAACTGCAGAAATCCATATTGTACCGAAAAAACCTGGAAGAAGGGAACAATCAGATTTGATAGGGTTCAATGAAACTCCTTAGGCATATGGTTTTTGAAGTTGGAAACAACTACTATACAACTTAGATAAACAAAGTAACAAATGAGTAAAAGGCATTTGTGATTCATCTTCCGCTATCCCCGACTAGTTTGGGATAAAAGGTGCAGTTTAGTTGAGTTTCTGAGCTAAAGTAACAAACAAATAACACTACTACTTTATGATCTTTTTAACTTATATTTTAAAGATTCTCAAAAGCCATTTCGAGTTTGTTTGTCCCCGACAAAGATGAAAGATGCAAGAAGAAGGTAAGCAATAAGGTTTTAAGAATAAGTTTTTAAGTTTTAATCCCACTACAAGATAGTTCTGGATAGGGGAAGACGGGACACAAAATTATTGAAATAGTTAAATTGTATCCATTAAGATAGATCATCCCACAAGAATACGACAAGATCTTACGAGTCCAATCAATGAAGGGTAATAGTCCATAACTCCCAGCTGTTTTCCACATCAGTTCTCTCTGTTTCATACATTTAAATATCTCTCCCCCTCCCTCCCTCCCTTCCCCCTCAATATATATGTTCATCTCCATGCAACAGAAGGTTCTTCTTCAAGGCAAAAATCAGACTTCTATCAGTTACTCTTCTAAAGTGGCTCATGAATAATGACAGCCAGCCCTGGGCGATTGATTTCAATGTAATACGTGGAGTAGAGCTTATTTCCAGTCCATGAGTTGTATGAGCATAAAGGGAAGATCTGTAAGCATCTCACTGTTGCTATCTACTGGGTCTTTAACACCATTTACATAAAGTCTTGTTCTATTGAGTTCCCATCAACATAAATGTCAAGTAGTTGACCCCAACCACACCTTCACGTCATTTCTTAAATTGAAGAATTGGAGAACAGAAAAACTTAATAACTCATACAATATTTCTTTTACATGTCATGCCATAGTTAACGAATACTCCCTCAATTCCATAAAAAAAAACCATTTCTCAAACTTTTTTTCTTCCACAGAAGGAGTTCTAGTTTGAATTCATGATACTATAGAATGAGGCAATGTCCTTAAGTTTCCCATGACAATTACATTATCGTGTCACCATCATTAAACTAAACATTCATTATTTTACGGATAAAGATGCCAAAACAACATATCCTTAATATTCGTGTGCTCAAGGAGTACTAAAAAAAGGTAATATCAGCAGCGGGTAATGAAAAGCTTAAAAATGAAGCCTTTATTTGAAATCACACTATAGCAATGCCAATAAAAATTGAAATGAAGCCCAAAGTAATAAGAAAATAACTTTTAACTATGAAGTTATAAGGTATCGTACCCCGGGGATTACGAAATTAACAAAAAAGTAAAAATGACCGAGGGGAAACTTTTGTTTACCATTTCCACAAAGACCACCTATTTGTTCGTTAGTACTTTTTTGTGGGACGGATGGAGTGAACGTTACCACAATGACACAATTTTATTTAGATTCCAGTATGAATTAGCTGTCTCTTTACCATGAACTCTCATTCAGTTTACAATGATAGCAAGATGAATTGCATAACAAAAACATTTTACCAAAGAAATAATACCTTGTAAATGTTGGCGAATGAAAACAACCAAAAGCAGCAAAGAAAAAGGGAGAATCTGCTCCACCCACCGCGCAACCTGCTGAATACCATATCTCTGATAAGTGGACTCCCCATTAGTATTACCATTGTTATCACCACCAACACCTGCCCCATTCCCAGCCTCTCCTTGTGGACTCCCACGAACTGAATTGAACACAAGTGGCGTGGCCGGCCCCTCAACCGCCTCATCCCCACCATCTAACACCACCGTCGACTCGTCTTCTCCAGCACCCATAATCCTAATTGAGACCTCCTCAGAACTAGTAGTGGAGCCAGGATCATGATGATTAGCAGCTGAGATTGCCGGATTATGGATGAAACCTTGCATTTCTTGATTAGAACCAGACTGATTTTGAAGAAATCCAGAGTACTCTAAGAGGGCTAATAATGGAGCTTGAATCAAATTTGAAGCTGAAAGATTAAATCTGAATCGAACTGGGTTACTAGCAGAATTATTTGACGAAGATGTTTCCATTTTTTTTTCTCTGTTAGCAAGATTGAGCAGCTAAAAAACCCTAATCTTAACGTGTTGAAAATGTTTGTGAAAAGTTTAGGAGACAAGTCAAAAATCCTAGATGGAAGAAAAGGTCAAGAAAAGAGATTAAGAAGACGTTATTATTGGAGTGCGTGTGTATATATGTGTCATATATATATATATATATATATGCGTATAGATTAATGTAATACTCGTATTAAATATGGTAGGACTCTTGCCGTAAATTCAGTGAGAAGTTCTAAAACTGGGGCTTCTTTGACTTGGGATTTTAAAATTGCAGAACCATTTCTCTCTCTCACGCGCTCATGGATGCTGGACCTTCTTAGTACTTTCGAAAGCGTTGGTTGCTTCTAATCGGGTATTATTTTGCTCTTGCTCCATAGATATTTTAGTTTACTTTTCTTTTTCCAAACTGTGTCGTTTTGAATACTATCATAACCCACCAAAAACACTGGTGACCACTTTTAATGTGATCATATTCTAGTGATGTGACCTCGAGATAACACGAGTTTTTGACATGGAGTAACAATCGTATCCGTGATTGAAACAGGAAGAAGAGTTTCTTAAATTTCAAATTTTAAATTTTTTTTTTCCCAAAAAAATAAATTTAATTTTTTTCACCAAATCGCCTCACATAAATAATAAATGTTTCAATCACTTTCAAACAAAGCAATATTAGTAGCCTTCTTTTTTTTCTTTTTTATCTTTGAAAGCTCAGTTTTTTTAGACCACTAATATTGTTAATTAGCATAAAACTTAATTGATAAAAAAACACATATATAATAATATAATTTTATTAAATTCATCTTTGTTAAAAATGTTACCAATTTGCAAGATATTCAACGGCCTGAACTATATTACTACTATTAATTGATAGATGTAGAGCCTCTTTGGTTTTAATAATCTGAAGTGTAGTGATTATAGTTTTTTAAAAATTATAATCATTTCAAATTTTTGTTTGTTTCAGTTTATTCAATAGGTTACTTTTATATTATACAAGTTGGTAAAAACACATAATAATCACTTCCAAAAAAATTAAGTTTCAAAAATTGATTTAATAATCTGTTTTAAAAAAACTACACCAAACAGAATTAAAATATAATTATTAAATAATTTATAATTTATTTTCAAATAAATTATACCAAACGAATTCTTTAGTAGCTATTACTGTATATATTAGTAGTATTTTAAAGACAACGCGGTGTTTGGGACCAACGAGAGAAGAAAAAATAAAAGGAAGATGAGAGGTCCCTGTTAAAACTTTATTATGGAGATTGGGGAGTGGTAACTAGCTAAATGATATTTTCTGGGGAAAGGAGTAAATTCAGTAGCGGCAGTTGTGGGACTGTGTCTGTCAAACGCAGCTGTTTGCAGGAGTTTTCCACAGTTGTTGATCCATACAAATACAGTACATATTAATTGCACACATCCCCATCATCATCTTTTTTACCCATTACTCTTCCATTTTCCCCAATTCCATATGTTGATGTAAAAGAGCTTTTCTGCGCTTGATGCGTACACATTTTCAAAGATATGAATATGGAAATTCCACTTACTTAAAAGATTTCAGAATGCAGGATTCCATCACATTCCTCGTCATAAGTTTCCCTGTGATTACATATCAGAAACCAAGTTTCTTAATTTAGAGGATGATCAGAGGAGAGATCGATTTTCTACATCTTCTGTTGTCTAATGTGTTTTGGGTTATATATGACTTGAATCCTACTCGATCATGGATTGAAGTTCCTACTCCAGGAAGGTTTTGAAGTTTCCTAATTTAGATTTTCGGTATTCCATTGTGGATTTGGGATAGATTCTACTGGATCAAAGAGCAAGAAAAATCAATAAGTCACCCTTGATTTGTACCATAAATCTTCCTAGTCCAGTGAAGTTGATCATCTCCTTGAGGTAGACAATTAAATCCGAGGGCGTTTGAATAGGGCATAAAATCCAAACACCATGCTTCTTCTTGCATGTCTTTACGTCATTCTGTGCTTGCCCATGCTCGGCGCTCGATCACCGACGACATTTTCAGAGCGATTACTTGACTCGCTTCTTCAGGACTATGCTTTCAGGGCATTTGATCGGCGACCAAGAACCGGCATTGTGTTTGACGCTAATGTGCCCTCCAACTTGACCGGAGTCGAAATTTCAGCTCTGAGACTTAGAAGTGGTAGCTTAAGAAAAAGAGGGATTCGAAGTTACAAACAGTTTGATATCCCAGTTGGTGTCATTGAGCAGCCATCTGTGGACAGGCTTGCTTTGGTGTACCACAACTTGGGCAATTGGTCATCCTTATACTACCCTTTGCCTGGGTATACTTATCTAGCCCCGGTAGTGGGCCTATTGGCTTATGATGCATCCAATTTATCAGCTACAGATGTACTGGATCTGGATATTCGTGCATCCGAAAAGCCTATTTTGGTAAAGTTTCCGAATGTGCAATTGGCACCATCTGATGGGGTGGTTTCGCCAACGCCAATGTGTGTGTATTTTGATGTCTATGGTTCAGTTGAGTTTGACAATGTAATGAGGGGGAATGTGTGCTCAGCTATTAAACAAGGCCATTTCTCCATAGTTGTTGAATCCACCGCTTCTCCATCGCCTGCTCCTGCTGTTGAGATTAGGCCTCATAGTGGCGAAGGTGCTAGGGTTAAACGCGAGAAATTTATTATTCTTGGATCGGTGGTTGTTGGGGTTTTGGTTGTGGTGTTGTTCGCGACTTGGGTGCGGAAATGTAGACGTAGGGGAAGGGTACAGAAATTTGAAGAGGCGGAACAAGGGGGAGTGCCCTTATCACTGACAAGCATCAGGAGTATGAAGGTGCCGGTGGCCAATGTGACTCGAACAGGGCCAAGACTAGAAAATGAGTATTATGTGGTATAGTTGGGTAATTGTGATACTCAGTTTTGAGTACAAATGTGTAACCTATTTCGAGGTTTCAGATTTAATAATTCAATACATCAGCATTCATTTCTTGTTGCTATTCTTCTGGTGTGATATACTTTAACTTGTAAGATTACTTGTTTATCCCTATACCTTGTCTCTAAATTATTCTTATTTCGTCCAGTTTTATACTCTATTTATGGTCAAGATTTAATTTATAGCAAATTATATAAAATTTACTATATATATATCAACTCTATGTTGGGTGATTTCAAAAATTTTAATAGAATTGCATAACTATTGATATGAAAATTGATCAGTTTAATCACAAAAATCAAACTAAAACATTTAAAGTTAAACGTATCTACTACTATTATATTTTAGCTACATATCTTTAAGCGGTCCTGAAAAATATTTATTAGCTAAAAGAGGACTGCTCAAAATAACTAACTTATTTCATCATAGTCATTACCGTAAAGACCAACATACATCACCGTATTTTTATTTTTATTTTTATTTATTTAAAAAAAATAAAAATTCAAATCAAATGCACAATAATGGCTCGAAGGATTGTGATTTATCTGTCGGAAACCGTATGCATGTCATGAAAGAAGCGGAGTAGATTTCTGTCACTTATATATAAAAAGACAACAAGTGAAGATTTTCTTCTATGTTTTAGTCCTTTTATCAAGTCTGTAATTGGGCCATCTAATATATATATAGGCTATGTGAAACTCATTATGATAATAGTTCTCAAACATAATATAAAATATTATATTTTATTATATAATTAATAACAAATTTAATCAATTCATAAATATTAATATGTATACACTTAATATTTATTTAATAAAATTAGGTAACTCTTATAAATTAATATACGTATATAAATATATAAAAACAAAATAAATACATAACATATAGTAATTTAGAAAAAGATTTGGTGAAAACTAAATTAAAAAAACTACAAAAGAAATAAACTCTTAAGAATCAATACTCTTACTATAAAAAACGCCTAAGGCATTAGAATGCGACTTAGCCTATTTGTCGGCTTCTAGTTTTTTTTTTTCTTCTATTTTTTACTTTAATTTATAACAAAAATTAAATTAAAATTTTAAAATTGGTTTTTATAATTTAACGTTATTTTATAGGTTCTAAGTGTAGAAAAACAAATATTTATTCTAGTCTTTTTAATATTTTAAATGTAGTTAATAACATTGAATTTGATATCAATTAAAATAAAATAAATTCACTTTAAATTAAAAATTTATCATCTCGAATAAGAATGTATACACGCGATTCATAATTTTAGGAATTTTTTGTCGTGTTCTAGTTTTTTTCCTTTTTTTATTGTTTTTTCTCCACTCCATCATCTGTCTATACTCTTTATTGTAAAAATAAATAATTCTTATGATAGGTAGCAGTATTTTGTATATAGTTTACAATATTAATTTTAATATTACATGAAAACAAATTAAATTATTTGAACTTTAAAGTTTATGATATCATAAATTTATTTACTTAAAATATATATGTATTTTCAATTTTAAAATAGAGAAAGTACTATTATATTCTATACATTTTTTTAATGAACTATACTCTACACCTAAGAATAATAATTTATTTTTCTATACCTCTTTCTTTAAAAGAAAGAGAGGTGTTAGGATGTGTGGATCTTTGGCTGCCACATGTCTTTTACTTTTGCATCTTATTAATATTTGATTACTTTCGTTAAAGAAGTTAAAAGTCACATCTTAGTTATTTATGTGATATTCAGATTCAGATTTGATTATGTGTGTCTTAGCCTGAGTGGTAAGGGTGTACAGATGTTATATTATTGTCATGTTTGGCATAATTTGTGACACCCCCAAATCTGAGCATCCACACCCCGACTTGGGTTGCCAATTTATTATTAAATCCATGTCTTACAATTACACAAATCATAAGTGATATAGGCGAAAATACAAATAAATATTATACAGCTCTCTCTACACAT